>JAYRBW010123757.1:0-16749 GCA_036023295.1 Invenusta paracnida | reverse complement strand
ACTATCCTATATTACCTACTACATAGTTCGCTTAGCTTTACTAGCTAACGACCTATTGCCATAGGTCTAGATAATAGAATCATATTAATATATATATATAATAAATATAGCTAAAATTCCTTGTTGTCTGTTCTTTTGTGTAAAATCAAATAATTTTGTTCACAAATAGTATAACAGTTATATGTTTGTAAGTTTTTGAAATGGCCAACCTTATTTGTATTTAGTGTTTAACAGCGATTCCAACAATTTTCATTTTGCAAAACACGTACACATATGTACATATGTATGTAGCTGTCTATTTTACGCTGAAAATGAACATATATATGTATAACGTGGTAGATAAGAGACAGTGGTTGCTATGACAAATATATGCCCCTATAGAACCGATTGCTAGGTAACAACATATATTTGTTCTCATCACCGGGAAAAATAAATTTTTAAAATATGTTCAACATTCTTAAAAATCGCTTAAACTTTAAGAAATGTGATTGTGTTCAAAGAAGAAGAAGAATTAGAGAAAAATAAGAATAATTGCAAAAAAAAGGCGTTCTTCAAACCTACATAGGGTTTAATAGTAGTTATGAAAATAAAATTGTCAAGCTTATTAATTTTTGGCGGCGCTTATACACGATAAAATTAAAATTATTTCAAAATATAAATCAGTTTTTAAATGGTAGCTGCTTACAAAATGACCGTTCTTGTGTTATTCTAATATTCTTTATGTAGGTTGCTCGCATTAGCTAACAAACGACTACCATAGGTTTAGACTATTATATTTGAAATAGAAAAAATAGAAAGAAAAGCCGAAAATACTCCAAATAGAATTTATTAGTATACCCGAGCTTTCGGAAATATACTTCCTAGTCAATGAGTTAAAGTAATGACTATATCGAGCGATTTGGTGAGCATTAGTGTCGTATAGTAAATAGTGTTCACAATATTAAAATCAATTAAAAACTGACTAAAATACTAAAGTGAATATTACGCATCTGTGGTTCAATACTTAATTATTGTTTAATATAGAATTGAAATAATTTGATGACGCAGAAAATGCTAAATATGCCAAAATACATTATAACATCGCTGTGAAAATACGATGTATAAAAGCAATAATGAATAACTATACATACAAACTTTTGTAAATGAAAATAGTATGCATAAAAGGGTGAAAGTATAACAAAAATACAGGAACGCAATATTAGAAGAATGGCTATATGAAAATAATAACAAAATATACAATAAATAAAAACTAGAAATCTAAAAGAAGGCAGGGTAAAAAAATGCGCGGATCAGAACATGAGATAATTTAACTCTTCGCGTTCCTGCAGGCGGTTGTTGATGACAGGTTTTAAACGCTCGATTGCCAGGGCCTCCTTGATTCGAAGTTTTATCAAATCCTTTTCTTTCTCAAGAGTTTTGAATTTCGTGTATGTTTTGCATTTTAGATAAATTTGATGTACCGAGCTTGTCATGTTGCTGAGGTGTTATTTGCATTGTTAAGGAAGGGGTCGCTTGTTGCTGCTGATGTATGAAAGATTGTATTTAGAGAATATGATTTCATATATACACATGTTTTTGCGAGGCACATTTAATTTTTCATGCTGCAATTTTGGAGGCTTCATTCTGGCTATCGGAAGGGGGAGGGTTGTATTTGAGGGCTTTTCGCAGAGTAAAGCATCTTCTAAAAATATTTACGGGTAGGTTAAATTTCGATTAATTATTCGGTTGTCGACGCGGTCGCTAATGAAAGGGATTATGTAAAGTGGTTTTACATTTGATTGTCTTTGTATGAAGTTTGCTGATTTTCAAAGAAGCTGTCAGCGTATCCATTGCGTTGCATATTATCATAATATGGGATGTTATGTCTTGCTGTTAGCTGCATTGCATCTGTATTGCATGCTCAGTTGAATATTGGGTTTGGAGAAAAGGTTTCTTAGCTTTCTTTAGGTAAACTCAATGAGTGATTGTCCCGTCTTCGTTAATACTAACTTTGAAGTCAAAAAGGGCGATTGAGTTGCGGTCATCCGTGTATTCTATTTCAAACTGAATATTTGGGTGTTGGGAAAAGAGGGCATCAGAAAATACGATCTTTGTTGACTGTGAGTAAGAGAGTGTCAACAGCGTAGAGTATGTAGATAAGCTTGTTGAGAAAGGAGATTGTGGACTTCTCGATTTTGTCCACGAAAAGAATATCGAGGATGTTTAAAATAGCGTCTTTATCTGTTGACTACTGTTTTCGGGAAATAATATTATCCTAAATGGAAAAATGTTATTGTTGAGGGTGATAAGCAAAGTTAAACTTTTTAGAAAGGGGGTGGTCTGATAAAATTCTGCCGCAAGGAGGCTCTGGCGATCGGGCGTCAAAGCCTGCCTTAACGCGAATTATTGAATACTTCATTTTTTTAGCCTCACATGTTGTGCCTTTGTCTCCCTTTTGTTTTCTAGTTTTTATTAATTGTATATTTTTATTAATTTTAATATAACTATTTTTTTATATTATATGTCTTGGTTTAGTTATACCTGCACTCATGTTTGTATAATATTTTTATTTACATACGTTTTGTGTAGTTTTACACTATTTGTGTTAAAAACATTTTTATTATTATTCCCTTATTTTTTTTAGTTTGTTCGATAATAATATGTGAACAATGTTTACTATATTACACTCATACGCACCGAATCGTTACTTGATTGTAGTAATTAGTTTAACCTATAGACTAGAAAGTGGATCTCCAAAAGCTCGAGATCAATACTTATTTATTTGCAATATTTTCGACTTTCTTACTTATTATTCTATTTAATTTCAAACAAGCCGCACAAAGCAAACATCAATTTCTTATATAACATCACTTCACTTACTTGAAAGACTGGTATTCATCCAATTCATAATTCTCTCCAGTTTTGTCAATGAGTCAAATTCGGCCAGTTTTCCACCAGCTGCTAAACATTTACGTTGAGCGTCACCATGGAGTTCGAGTGAACGACCAATGAAGTAGCGGACACCCTCCACCTCAAAATCGATACTAGACTGTGGACAAATCATTGGTGTGTAGGCTTTTTCCTCGTCCGAACGCTCAGTAGTTATGATTTCAATGGCGGGATATGCGTAGCACATGCAAGTGACGTCGTTGTTGTTTCCAGTTGTGTACTTGAGTAGACAGGATCGTTTCGCATGACAGGTCTTGAAGCATTCACATCGACTCGTTACCAACGGATCGATGTGTTTCTTCATAATTGAGAGTTGATCATTTGGAGTGCAGAAGTTATTGTTGGGTGACAAGTGGTAACTCGATTGTGATATCAAGAATTGTAATTGAAATCCTAGACATGTAAGAACAAATATAAATTTCATTTGTTCGGAGTATGTTGTTGATGCGTATAAATATTGTCTTGCGTGTCTAACTGTCTTGAAATATATTAAAATATGTCTTCTATTATTTTATACAACATTTTGTGCACGCATCTAAGTGAAGTGGAAAGCAATTGTTTCATTTAACGTTGTAGATTACTTGTATGAAACATAACGTAATTGGGAAAATATTAATATGCATATATAGTAAATGGTTATTTGAAAATGCAGAGAAGCACACAATATAAATTGTCATACAAGTATTATAAATTATGCACGTATTCAGTGAGTTTTCAGAAATTATTTTTCCAACATCACTGATTTAAACATGTTGCGCTATGTTTGTATATGTTTGGTGTATATATATATATATGTATATATATACAACTAATATAGGTGTATGTAATTGAATGAAAAAAAGTAAAAAGTCTTTCGAACCACAATAGCATATTATGTTGTAACCAATGGTTGTACTGCAATACTATTAACAATTGTTTCCATACATTATATATTTTTTTGAAAAGATAAATTTAATTCTAAAATGCTACATATGCAGTATCTCAAAAATCATATATATCAATTGAATTATACTGATGTTATCAATGTTTGGGAAACATTGAATGTGGATTTGTATTATTAACTGATATTTTAAAATATATTTTTCCTGAACAGATTTGACAGATTGGAGGCAAGTATAAAACCTTTCGAAGCACAATAAAATGTGTTGTAACCAGCGGTTGTATTGTAATAAATACTATTAACAATTGTTTCCATATATTATACATTTTATTGAACAGATCAAACAATTAATCTTTATCGAAACATTACAAAAGAAACAAACAAAGAGGAAATACGATGAATTGGTTGGTAACATAAAATATGTTAACAATATTACAAACAATGTAAGGAAAATACTAAAATAAAGTACAGTACATGTTGGTGGACGATAAATTATCTTAGTGGTTTATATATGTTAAGTAAATTGATAAAAATGAATATGATAACAACTATGTTGTATCACTAAGCTTATTTCCACCAAGTGAAAGAGATGCGTTTGTTAATGGACAGACATTTTTAAATAAATAACACATAAAACATGATATTATTTACGATGTAGTATTATTGTCACATTAAAACATAGCCCTGATAATGTAAATAAATTGTCAAAATAATTATTATGTATATATTATGATTTAAACCAAAGACAACGATACATATATACATGATGATGATGATATTTGATCAAGTCAACAATAATGTACATGTTTAATATTTTAATATCTTAGCTTTCTTTTGATATACGCATATTTGTATATTTGGAGATGATCATCATATCCGTTCCAGCTAGTTACTACTTTAATATGGAGCGTTTATTGATACTTACGTACTGGGAAGGTTGATTATCAAATGTTATACTGTGTATTTTTACTATGTATATGCAGTAATTATAAGTAAGTAGGTGATATATATTGTCTTTATGATATCAAAACTATTTAAGAAGATATTCTAATTTTGTTATTGATTTATAACAAAAATTACAATATATATTTATAAGGTATACTAAATTAAATGAAATCAAATACTACGTTTTAATTTAAACGTTTTGGTATAAGTGATTAAGCAATAATACAATATAAATGTTTTTTTAAATTATATGATAAATCGTATAAAATAAAACAGTAAACGAAACTGTTACATATATGAACAAATCGGATAAAAATAGATTTTACATACACGTAAATTTACTAATATGCAAAACATTTATTACAATGCAAATTGTTTAAGAATTCAAAGTATATATAACCAATAATAAACCCAGTTACATGCAATTGAAATCAACTTGAAATATTATCATGTGTAATCTTCCGTTTTTTATATAAAGCGGTAACGTTTCCTAAAAAATAGTTTTGTTTATGTATGAAATTGTCACTTATCATAAGAGAGGAATACACACATCACTGTTTAAAATATTGACAGGCATAAAACAGCTGAAATATTCTGTTTAAAATAGTGGTTTACCAATAGGCAAATTTATCACTATAGCCAAATTATAAGCTGTAAAACAATGAGAGGAACGGAAACCGCGCCCCCCACACTTGGTTTCTGGCTGCGTTGGTTTCTAGCCTGGTATGTAGGGGTTTAAAACAAAACATGCTTAAGCGGACAACAATAAATCATCTTGCTCCACACAGACAAAATTTTGATATATTGTAAGCAACAGCTATATTATATATATATATATATATTAATACTTACAGCTTTACAATATAGGACAGAATTGGCAACCGGGCAACAGGGCCGGATCTAGAATTTATCATAGGTGGTTTAGATCAGATAGGTGGCTGGATCAGAAAGGCGTTTGAGGTTATAAACAATACAATAATTAGAATATATTTAAAAAATACAATGTTGACAAAAATATATTAGGTGGTAGATTATAAATAGTAATAATAATAGGAACAGTATGAATCGAGTCAACAAGTTGTGTTTATAACAGGCAGAAAATAATATTGGTAATATCATCGTCAATATAGATACATATAATAACCATTATAACAAAAGCAAACAAAATTTAATATACAAAAAGTTAGGAAGACTGCGTTCGTCTTGGGTGCAGTCCAATGAATTTGTTCATACTTTTTGTGTAGATAAAGTCACTTATTTGTGATGTATTACTATGACGCACAAATTGGACAGCCTGTTGGAGGCCATAGATGACCGAAGAAATGTATTCACACGACGAACACATGAGAACGACCTCTCGGCCTCATAACTACCAATTGGGAAAACAGTAAGAATCATAAGTAATAATCTGACATTTTGGAAAAATGTTGAATCGGTATGATGGTGAATAATGTCAGTTAAGGATAAGACACCTAAGTTATTATCAGTGCAGACATGTTACCATCGATGTAACTCAGTGCAGAAGATGAAAGGGCTCGGCAAAATATTGCTCCACTTGGTGAGCTACATGTGTGCAAGATCTTTGACTTCATTGTCATTTTTAGATGAAATTAGTTGAGGCATAAGTGCACACATCTCATAATGCGCTCTCTTGTCAATATGGAAACGAGCTTTCAACTCTGAAATAACAATATCGAGGAATAGTATTGCAATACTACATTTGTAGTACTGCATGGGGCTAATAGAAGATGTGTTGCCGCAATTGTATTCAAATCACAATAAAATATAGCATTGTGTTTAGGGAACAAAAAACGCCGATGGAGGCAAATATTTCTCCTCATAATATAAATTTACATAATGTAGTTAAATAAACATACACCATATATGAGGTTGTTAAATACTCATGCAAACCTATACATTTATTTGTTTGATTATATTATATTACTCAGCTAGCATTTGGATAATTTTCTTAATACGGACAAATTATGCATTTGTCATAAATTGTGTTGGTACACATTTAGATGCAGTTTATTTCTCAAGTAATTAATTAATCACAAGTTTTCTTTTTAACACTGAACATAGATTCATGACAGTTACATCACATTTAAAATAATGTTATGCAATTATAGGTATTATTATTTATATATATATGTTAGATTTTTAGGACTTATCTGTAAATGTAGCTTGTTTTGGTGAATAAAACATATTTATCATACTCATACATAATATCTCAATAGTTTAACTTTAAGGAATACCTTAATAATATAAAGTTCCCCCTGAGTAGCATGATAATAATAAATTCAATTAATAAAAAAAAGAAATTTTAAAGCCTTGATACTCTAATAATAAAAAAAGTTCGTATATATTCAGTTATAAAACCCTCTTCAGACGAAGTATTTTCTATACACAGAGACGGATTAAGTGTGTTACGCTTTTTAAGAACGTTGTCAAGAAGTATATCTTCATCCGCGAAGACTCTGCGCTTTCAGCCAGAAACAAGGCAGCTTACATTCGTAGCGACAGCCTCGCCCACTTTGCAATACTACTCCTCTCTCAGCCAACTAACTCCCTCTATTGGTCATGAACAGTGACCTCCGCAGGACTACTTAACAACCAAAAAACACTCAGAACCTCCTTTTAATATCACAATTCTCTTTATCAGTGTAACTACATAATATGTAAAAGGATTGTAATAAATTAAACTAAATAAACAAGTAAACTATTTATTTTTGCCAGTATTCAAATTTGTAATGTGATAATAATAATTGTATTTGTTACAATACGTTTTTGCAGAGTATTATAAATTCTCAAAATTGTTATTCTCAGTTTGACTTTAAACTGACATTCATATGCCAAATTTTATCGCTATATATAAATGTTTTAATAATTCAACGAGACAAGAACGAAAACAATGGAACTCTGTTTTTGTAGAATGCTGATAAGATGAAATATTATACTGTGTTTTAAAACTGTATGTAAATATGCACTATACGAAAAATATCCTATAGTACGTATATTTTATATAATACTAATTTTTTGAGTCTGTAGACATCGTGATATACATTATATATGTCTCAATCGCAATATCACAATATATAGTTGATACTCTCTGCTTCGCAGTCAACACTTACATGTATACGTCGTTATCTATACGCGACAGATACGTTTCGTCATTTGCAGTATAACTATATCAATAATTATGTACCACATGTTTGTATGTATTGTATATAGATGCATGTTTATTATATAAAATTATAACCATAATGAACATGAAAAATAACCCCATCATTGTAATCACGCGTACCATTATAATGATCAACGGTTATAATAAATATATATTTTGTTTCCATCAATACATACTTAGTAAACTAAATTTTGGCTGTGAGTATTTAAATATCGACTTATGCATTTTTTAAACAGCTTTACTAGGCTAAAGTATAAGAATATACACGGAGATATTCATTCGAATTTATAGTTAATGTTTAGTTTTAAAGCACATAAGTGTTAAGGCAATGTACATGAATGCCGAGGGCGCACATAACATACATAATTATTCACTGACATTTGTATGTGAATTTATATTATATGTATATATAATATATATTTAATGAAATGTAGAGAATGTCATTTATTAGTGCTCCCAAAGCACTAAGCAAAAATAATATAAATTGGTGTAAACGCCATCCCCATATAACAAGATGTAATATGCAAAATCATGGCGGCAACATTGATTCATATCATTATCATTTTAATGAAATACATACTTATATGATTATATTATGAGATTTGTAATATTTGTCAGTTTTTTTATTCGTTCGTTCATTGTATATAAGTGTATTGACATTATCTAGTTAACAGTGGTTAGTTTGTTCTCTATCTCTCTCTGTCTCTGCTCTCTATCTCTCTCTGTCTCTTCTCTCTCTCACACACTCTTATTTTTGAATTTTTGATTGGATTGGATGCCCGCATCCTCATCAGGAACTTCAAAGAACTCCAAAAGGGTATTTACTACCGACGCATTTTAAAATCATAATTTACACATATGTTGTAAAAATATGTATACATAATTATTATAAAAGAGAAATGCAGCACTTCGTCAACTTATTAATTCATAGAAAAAACAAGAAATACAAATGCGCTTTTTGACTTGTTTTATCAATTTAAAAATAAATTATTATTTGTAATATTCTTTGATATTACTCCTTTAAATAAAAGTAATATCGTCGTTAGTATTACTATATTCATTGATCCAAACAATATTGTCATCTGGTATACAATAGACAAAACGTGTTACATAAAAAGTTAAACATCATTATAAATTATTAATGTATTATTCGATATTCTACTAAAATAAATAGTATTGTATAGATAAATAAGTTCAATTAAGGAAACAATGATTTTTGTACAATTTATAATCTATCAATTTGAAAACAATACAATATACCAACAATGAAAAAATACGAAAATACAAAAAATAAAGACCTTTTTGAACAATAAGCGGAAAGAGATATTGATGTACAGATTTTATAATTAAAGTTGACATGATCTTTTAAAGATTATTGAATTATTATCACATACAAAATTTAAACAAATGGAATGTTTGTAAAAAATATAAAAATATTGTATTTTTTGAAATATGAGATACATAATAAATATAACCACAATAAACATATGGTACAATTAGGAGATATAAAGATCGTCTAGGATGTTCGAAGAATTAATAGAATATAAAGAATTTATATAAATAAAATTCGATAAAAAATGTCTCCTTGATAAGCACCTTAGTGTAAATGAAAATATTTGGACTACAAGTTTGTGTTACCAAATGTAAGTTATCAGTCTGTGATATTATGTATGATTGTGTATTATGCTTAAACAATATCTGAATTTGAACAAATTAGAAAAGTTTAACTTTCAAATTTGTACAAGCATGAAAATTAACAAACTGTGACATCTTTACACAAATATACTTATTAAGAATAACAATTATGAATTGATTGATTCTGACGATCAATACAATGCAATATGCAGATATTGCGAGCATAGATATCCTTCTATATCCCAAATTTAGATGGGTATATCGTCTGAATCATACTCATCAATGAACAGTCTTAGTAACATAAGGCAAACATATATTTCCTACACATATGTCGAAAAGCAAATCTACTTTTTTATTGGTTTAAATGTCAAATGGTTCCTCGTTTTGTCAAAGCTGATGATAAGGAGAGTTTCTCTCCCCTACTCGGGAATATATGTTAATTCTAGAAAAAGGCACACAACTATATTGTCAATATTTCAGTCGTGTATTTTAATCGTCAGTCAACTATTGGTCGCTGACATTGCCCTACGATTGTCATTCACTTATTCGTTTAACCATTGTAGAGGATATTTACAGAACACGACTTTATTGAATTTACTATTATAAACATATAATTATAATTATATTGAATTTGTGTAATTTCAAAGTAAAATATTTATTTATGCATCATTTAGGAATTTTTGCTTAATTAAATATAAAAAAACATAGTATGAAGCATATGCCAAGATTAGCTTTGACGCTAAATACATGAACAGGTAAGAAATATTCCTTCTCAAATTAAGTATGAATCGTAATGCAACTGTATTAAGTTACACGTATCAATGGATTTTAATTTTACAATTGAAATGCAGATCAACGTTTTAACTGTAATTCTGTTTTTGCCCTATGTTACAGATACTGAAATCCCAGAACTCGAACAACACGCTGTCTAAAGCTGGTCATCTATTAAGGGACGTTATTCTTCTTGAGGTGTCCTTCGGATCATCGATACAATCAGTTCGCGAGCTTGTTTTGAGTAAACCATGAAGACGATAAAGTTGCACGTAGCTTGACTGTTATCACCTAAGTTCTGCAAGGAATAAAATGGGGGTGGGACACCATGTAATTTATTCAATGCAATCCACCTCTTCCTGGATAGTGATAATTCAGACGATTGTAATTTAAAAGACCAGTATTATATTTTTGTTAGTTAATAAGCAATGAATGCATATGTGCACATGCATATCTATCTAAGACACGATTTCAAGCATCTACTAATTATTTTATTAAATAGTATTTGATATATTTCGAATTCTATAATATCTGGACAAGTTGTGATGTTGGTGGATTTTTAGATTTTACTATGAGTTCTAGTTTCGATTTAAAGCAAGGCATCATAAAGTTGGTGCCCTATGATCCGATTTTAATAACCACTAAAGATATATGCATATTCCTACGGAAGGAACAATAGGTGCGACGCATCACGCTGTGCCTATTTCATTGACCGAATGAATTGATCTAATAAGTTAACTATATCTGTGAAATAGGCACGCAACATAATAGAATTGCATATAGCAACGTATATACTTAATTGTAATTAATGACTGTAATCAAAATAGTAGCTTAAATATACCACATCAATAAGTGGCGTTTTAATCATGCCTTTTCATCTGCGGGATATGTTGCGTTATGTTATAATTCATCCAATCAGTGTTTAGTGCAATGGGAAATCTTGTCTCGCTAAAAGTACATTTTTAAATTGAAAGTAGAAAAGATAATAAAATATTTAACGCTGCCATGAAATTTTCGAGTGTTTTACTATTGGAATGAGACCAACTATATATTAGACACGTCAGCATTGTCACTTAAATGTAATTTGCAAAGTTAGAAATAGATAAGAAAGTGCGGAGAATACAAATTAAGTACAAATTAAGAAATCTTACCTGGAGGAAAATAAGAAATCGAAAGTTAATGAGATGAATAGCGTTGAGGTCACCGAAACACGCATTCCAGAGAATGAAAAGAATGAATCGGAAGAATCCGAAACAACGTCCAATGTAGAGGAAGAGGATGAGAAAGATGAAGAGACTTTCCTCCTTTGCATTGGACATGAAAGGACGTCGTGATAGCGGTATTGGTGCGTTCGCGATCGGTGTGTTCCGCCCGCTTTGTAGCTCTGACACCACTGACGAGGAAGATGGGGAGGTGATGGGGCTGGGGCTGGGGCTGATGGAGAGTGAAGGGGTGAGCTGGGCGCGTGGACCAGGGACTGAAGCGGACCTCCTAGAGATTGGACCAAAGCGTCGTTCGTGTCGGGCCTGACAAGAGATTCACAATATAAATAAGTTGTTTATATAGATTGAATTTTGTACATTTTATCAGTCATGAGTTTTGGGTTTAGTTAAAATAGTGGCAAGCAAAGGGGCCCGCATGTTGTATGCCTCTGATTATTTGTGCACTGAAGTTAAGCGGATTCCAGTGAAACAAGGTCATATTAAGTATTATTAAATCTATCATTATCGGGCTTTTTTGAATGTCTATATTCCCGTGTGTGGGGGGAGGGAATATAATTTTCCTAATATAAAAGAATTTGAAACGTTGCATGTAGTTCAACATAAAGTTATTTTTATTGTATTTTGTGAATTATTACAATAATTAAATATATACTCGAATCAGAGATTCATCGAGTTTGAATTAGATTTACATTTTTAATATAAAATGTAAGTTTTGATAATTTGTTACGAAATTATTTTTGAGAGCTCGTTCTCTTGACTACAACTTTGTGTAGAGCATAATAGGGAGTATAGCGCTATAAGTTGTAAACAATTTGGTAAATGTCCCGAAGTTTATAAATGTCCCATTTATTCATTTAAAAATCAAATTCGTTTTAAGCGTCACCCAAAGTATCATAATTTTTGTATAATTTTCAATCAATAAAACATATTTAGTAAAACAACCGCGCGCAATAGGCATATCTGATAATATTGTTGTATAAAAATGGATAATATCTACATATAATATATATATAAATGACAATGGATTCCAAACATACATACTATAAAATGTATAGCCAGTTGTTACTACATAACGTTTTAATTAATTCAAATACATTTCTAAAACAAGGAAAATTCATTTTCATTTTTTACTCTTTTTTTAAATTTGTAAATTCAGTTAAAACAACTATGTTTAATAATATTTTTGATTGAATCAGCTGTATAGAACATGTTAATCTACCAGTATGCCAAATTTTAACACATTAGTTCAATTATAAATTGGACAACACTGGGGAGCGGTATCCGCCTTTCCCTCCATTCCCCATGGGTTCCTGACTGCATTAAATAGCTCGGTATTTAGGGGGTTAATAATAACTTACGAATATGACTGTAACTATCAAAGAAGTTTATGGCAAATTTGTGTTTCTCTTCATCATATAAATCTAAGCAAAGGATGAATATTGCCATCTATTGGATAAACATAATGAACTGCCTCCTATATGACTCCTCAATTGTAGCAAACAATACAACTCCAAATGAAAGCCATTCGTCTTTAGGTAGGTATAGGCATAAAAACACAGTTTGCAATAATAAACATATTTTAAGAGTTCCCAAAATTAGCAAATTTGTGGGATATTTGTGTGATAATATTTCCGTTTCCAAGGATGTTACCAGTGTGAGAGATTTGTGTTGAGGAATTAACGAGTTAATCTTCACAGAGTCCGAGAGAAAAGAATTAGAAGCGGAATTCTCGATTAATTTGTCTGGTGATATTAAACAAAGCACTTAAAATTTCAAGCCAAGTAACTTGCAGAGTCATAGAGTTAGCTAACGAATTAATGTAATTTAATGATTAAATACTATAGTAAAATATAGTAAAACAGTTGCTAACCGGCTATTAACTCTATCTGAACCGGGGGGGCTGATTCAGCCCCCCATCCGAATTTTGGCTGTCATTATTTAAAAAAATGTCAAAACAGCAAACGCTCTCGTGACTTTTCTTAAAATTATGTTTCGCAGCTTTTGAGAATTTTTTCGTATCATTTTTACCTCTAGGAGTCCGTCGGCGAGGACCACCCGATCCATATTTTACTTAAAAATATATTTTTTTATTAAAAAATAATTTTAATAATTTCAGCTAAACATACTACAATAATAAGATGATTTAGTCATCAAAAAAAAACTTAAAGTAATATATTATGAAAAAAAATCAAATCTCGATTTTTATATAATTTTTTTCTAATTGACATGTATTTATTTAAAAAAACATGTCATAAAAAATTTTAGAAGAAAGAAACTTAGATAACATATTCTATTTCCATACAAATTCATAGGACGTTATACCTATGGGAAGTGTGATTTTGGAGGGGGGGGCCAAATCAGCCCACCCCCCCCCAGTTCTGGGAAGCAAAAAAAACCAGGTTCAGATAAGGTTAAGACATATACTGTATTACTGTAATTAATAGCAAGTTGATGATAGATACATAGTGGTATCCAAGTGGAATTAGGATGCTTTTTACAAAGGACCTTTCAGTCAAGAGGGTATGTCTAAGTCTATAGAGAAAATAGAGTATTATTTTGTATGCAATGGTATAAATCTAGCAAACAAAGGTTAGATATAAGAAGAGGAATACCAAGTTAATATTATATGCAAATTAGGCTAAAAGAATGAATGAATAGAATCTATCTATCTAAACTCTGTGTTGGGGTGAAATTCTACTAATCTCTACTACCAATCTACCAGTTCCATATGGACTTTGGAAGTAAGTTGCCTTTGAGTGGTCTCTACAAGGTAGACAGGTGTTTTGTTAATGAAGTGAACCCTTGACTACTGGTCAGGTGTCCAGTTAACATGGTCTCTGGCCCATTTAAGTCATCTGTCCTAATGTTTTGCTGTTAAAAAAGGCTTCTTAGGAGCAATATAAGTAAAACCTGCTCATCCAATACAACCTTGATCATATGGTGCTGGAACTGGCCTCTACTTGACTGGTCTCAGCCCATTAAGCTGCTAAGATCCTGCTCCCAGTTTGAGGATTCTGGGAAGATAATCTTAAAAGAGCTCTATCCTGCCATTCTGATGATTTTCTCTTTCATCCTTGACCTGGGCAGTTATTTACTATACCAATTTTATGATACTTTCTGACAAAGTCAGAAATTCTGTTTGGACAAACATGAAATTGGGCAGCAAGTTGTCTACAGGTTTGGTCAGCCTCCTTTAAGGTGACAATTTCAAGATGTTGGTCATACATGAGTACCATAGTGAGCAAATAAATATAAGCAATGACTAAAAATTCTTGTTTTATAGCTATAAATATTAATTGTTTGTAAATCTATTAAACCCAATTAATTATGATTTGACTGTTAAAATCTGTATATTAGCATTAAAAGGGAAATGTGCAGTAATAAGATGAGACATGTAGCCATTTAACCAGAAGAGTGCTTGCAAGCCCAAATAAGGCACAGATACACAGAAATTATTCAATCTGCATTATTATAGGGTGTAGCATGGGGGTAGAAAGACAAACCTAGTCACCTAATATGGATTCTTAAATATTATGTAATCTAACTCTGCTTAGAGATGGACAACCTACAATAGAATGGGTTAAATTCTGTACTATTATGGTGTTATTCCATGCTATGTCATGTGCCATGGTGACAAATACAGCTTTAATTTAATTTGAATTATGTAATTAATATCTGTTATTCATTTAATTGATATGTGTTGCTTTATTAGATACCTAGTGTATAAGCACATGGTTAAAAATTGTGGCATTTAAATTAGTTATTAAGAAATTCTGAATAAATTAATAAAAATAATAAACTAAAAAAAGTTTGTTCAGTTAATTTCTGGTATTGGTAGACTAAGTAGTAGAAGTGTATATTACAATTTAATTTATTAAAAACTGAAAAATTAATAAAATTATAAACTTTGGCTATCATTATTTATTTGTTATGTATATATACTTTATTTATAATATATAATATTTTTTTAAGTGGTTTTAAATGTTGTAATTGAGCAATTATTATTTTTTAAATGCATTCACAAGGTAGCTACATAGTCATAAAGGGAAGACATTTGGCAATATCCTATAGTATAAAATTAAAGTATAATATGTAAGTATATATAATATATAAGTAATATAAGTATAATGGATATGCCATTATTTATATTATCTTAATAGTTATGTAATCTTTTTATATTTTGTAATATCTAATTTTTTGGGGATTGTGGAGTTCTTATCCATAAATTTTATTTTTTTTCAAAAAATAAATTAAATATAAATAAAACAAAAAATAAATGTAATTAAATTTATATATTGCAATACTATTGTAAAGGATAGTGAGATGCTTGATAATTGTGGTGTGGTTGCAGCCACCAGCTTTTAGTAGTGTATAGGGGTTCTTGTTAATTACATCACTTCTTGTCAAAGATTCTCAACATTTAAAATAAATTATAAAGCTCAAGATTCTTCACACCTATAATTAATGATATGTCATTAATAGTTTAATATAAATTTAAATTGTTTATTTATTTAGTAAAACTTATAAGTTATAGTTATGAAATCTATTTAAAAAAATATTTAGATTTTATACCTCTAAGTCTAAAGTAAACAACAGCTTTTCCTTTAATACTAAATATTATATTATTCATTCACTTTTTACTGATTGATTTTATATTAAAATAACATTTAAATAACTAATACTATGTATCACTATAATTATAATTATATATATAAAAGACAACACTATAGTATTACTAATAATCTGTCTGTAGAGTAGTATAGAGTACAGTATTCTCTATACTTAAATAGACATATTAATTTATACCTAAAAACTGGAGTGGATATGTTGGTTATAACATTCCCAATCCTGGACCTAAGTTATAAGTCTAAGACTAAGAGTAAGGATAAATTCATAAAAATAAAATAATTACATACATTATTAGACTTAGCTTACTTTTACTATTATTGATATATGTATAATTATATTCAATTAACAATAGTTTAGTGATAAACTGTTTTACTCTACATTATATACCTGAATAATATATGATTCATCCTTGGTTAAAAAGTTAAAATTAAGGATTTTAGAGTAATAATATTAATAGGGTGGGGTGAGGTAATACTGGAAATTTTTCATTTTTGAAACCAGTTTGATTCCTACATTTGAAATATTAAAACAATAAGCATACTTTTTTGTTTCAT
>JAYRBW010123746.1:0-16749 GCA_036023295.1 Invenusta paracnida | reverse complement strand
GACTGTTTAATATACGATTTTCTAATATACGACTATTTAATCACAACATCTTCTATACGACTATTTAATATACGATTATTTCAGTACGATTATTTCATTACGACTTTTTAATTACGATTTTTTCAGTACGACTTTTTAATTACGACTAAATTACAGACGACTCTTTAATAATTACGACTTTTTGCTGGGAACCCTAATAATATTCATACGATATAAAATATACACTATGATCATATAAGCTATTTTGTAAATGTGCACATATTTGTAAGTATAAATAATATTCTAGCACAATAATTAGACAGGTTGGATTGAAATTCGCTTTAACTTTATTTGTGATATTTACGGATTAGTAAAATATGGCTAATTTGATTCATTCTGAGCGAAATCAAAAGTCATGACTAATATCTGATATATATATAGGAGAAAGAAAGAGGAATTAGGTGCGGATTATAATATTGTGTGCACATCATGGTTGATCATTATCACCCATATCCGTATATACAGAAATTATTTCCAAATTATCTTTTAATAATACGTATAATATGATATTTTTCAACCCAAGTGCTATACATGAGTGCAACTATAATAGTAATTATAGTCAATCATGACTTATTAAATACCTCACATTAAAAAAATAGAAAAAGAAACAAATAGTTATTATTATTATAATATATAATCGATAGAATTTGTTGCTGAAATAAGTTTGCTTGAATGTTCAATTTTGAATAAATTTTACAATAGACAATCTGTATATTATATGTTATGAAACACTAAAATTCGTATCGTGAATAAATCTCCAATTTTAATATAAGGGTAAAGCCCACACATGTAATATCTGTTACAGTATATTCTGTATACGATTTACCAAATTTGACAAATGAATAATGTAAAACACTAACCGATGAAGGACAGGATCGATATCCAAGAAGAGGCGAGGGGGCTGATGGTCCTGCCGCCCCACATGCCAACATCGAGTAGACGAGACTGGAGTAAACTGAGGCTGCAGTCGCCATTGGAAACTGTCTTCCACCTACACCTACACCAGCCACAGCCGCTGCCGCCGCTACTAGGGAATCCAAGCCACCGGTGTCAGCGGTGGAGTACCCATGGTAACCAATTGATGTTGCTGAGGGCGCTTGACGTTGGAAAATAGTGGCGGAGGAGTGATTTCCAGTCGTCCTGTTGGGCATTTGTGGTGGGGGTGTTTGACTGTTATTATTAGTAACCTCATCAGGGACGGTGGTGGTAGTGACGATAGTGTTGGTGGAGTCTGGCGTATTGCTAGGGCGGGCTTCGTCATCAAGGTGACTGCTGGCGGAGGCGGGCGTGGTACCGCCCGTGGTGTTACGTAGATACAGAGCCACTTGACGACGAAGTGTGGAGTTTCGGGGTCCGCGCTCGTGTTGTACAGCTGAAGAGGTGGTTTGGATGTCGGTGAAGAGAATTAGCGATATTTCGTAAAATATAAAATTATAAATTTGTACACATAAGTACTTGGAACAATAAATATAGTGGTACTTACTCAGTTATGTCACTTTTATAATAATTTTGAAAGCAAAAAATTGTATTACGAAACTTTCGACTTATACATTAAAGCGTATTGTAGAAAAAATTATAAAAACTGTGCGTATTTTTATTTTTTAATGAGTTCTGATTAATATTCAACAAGAAATTTTGCGAAGAAATTTTAATGCAAAGCTGCAAAGCAATTTTATATAACACATATATCAATTATATATATATACCTCGCTTTAACTTATAAACACTTCATTGTACGTATAGCACTTTGTATTTTCTTACTGTGCCCAGCCATTTGCATATGTTATAAAAATCATACATAAATCATTTCATTTTGAATAAAAATAAACCTATTATGAAGACTATATTTTTTTAAAAGGATAAAATAGGACATTAGATATCATAACCGAATTACAAAAGTACTTAAATATATACATTATACATATACAAAGAAAATTGTAATATTGATAAAGATTTAAAACAAATTGAAAAATTGAATAAAATTTTGTAAAAAAATTATCAAGTGTCCTACATTTTTTTTTAAATGTATGAAATTGCTTTAAAAATATCTTATTCAATGTCATAAATAGTTAAATCATTATTCCTATAATGTTCCAATATAGGCATAAAAACACTACATTGTCTATTTAGGCCACTTGAGACACTGCCGAACAATTGACACAGACTATGTATACTATAATATGACATTCTTTGGGGAAAGTCATACAGACCTAGAAGATAATTGTTTCAAGTATATTTAACATATTATTTAGATATACAATCTGCTGCAATGCTCAAACCAATTCTCCTTACAAAGAACTGCAGATTTTTCCTGTATATGAAGCACAATATGGGTTCGCTTGCTGTGTTTATCTCAATGGCATGCCAATATGCTTTTTGGGGGTTCTTCTCTGATTTTTTGTTACAATTAACTCCTCAGTGCTATTGAATTATCGCAGCAGGAACATACTTGGTCGAAAATATTCCTGCGCAAGTTCGCTAAAATTCAGAACCCCAGAAAATCATGATGGGATTATAATATAAACTATATTATACGTTCACACTTGGAAGATTGCTTCTAGGCCCTACTACGCGAAAGCTTACTTGAATTGGAAGGGAGTGCAAAGGGTAAAAATTGCTAAAAAATACTCCCAAATTCGGAAAAAAATTGTGGTTTAAGGAGATCTACAAAATATACATACCAGAAAGGCAATTGGGAACCTATTGACTATACTTATGTGGACTTAAGTGGTTCCGACGACGTTTTTTGACGCCTCCGATACATTAACAACACGTGGGACTTGATTATGAGCGATCTGTGTAGAAACCACTTGAAATGTACCGAAATGCATGCCCTCCCCAAAAAACTAACTTACAACCAAGCAGCAGTTAAAACATTATATTGACAATCTGATGAGTTATATTTTCATCTCTCTTTCTCTATAGATATATTATATACGAGTATTATTTCGAGGAAATTTGCTACAAAAGGGTCATTTACTTCTTTTTACTCTCAGTGGAAAGCAAAAATAATTATCTGTTTTTTGCTCTAAAAAGACAATAAGTTGAGCAGGAATGTGTGCGCGCGTGCAACATTTTGTTACAAAAGATTTAGTTTTTTTAAGTGAGCGTGAGATAATTGTTTTCTTTGAAACGTATGGGAAAACGAACAGTTTTCTTCTTTTATTCTATATATTATAATACATATTATCAATTGAAAGAATTGAGGAGATTTTCAATATAATACATGACAGAGTTTTTTGTTTGACTTTATTTAAATATAAAAATAGTATATAGAATTGTTCATATAACCTGGCGAAATGAGAAAATATATTTGTATATGTGCCTATATAATATTTAAAATTAGAGATTGTATGCTATATAATATGTTTTTAAATTTTTTAATTTAAAATATAAGCAATTTTAATGTTAAATATATATTTTACAAATGATGGTTTGATGAGTACAGTATAATCCAAATATGGCAAAGCAATTGGAAATATATAAATTCCAAAACAAGTTTATTTCGTACAAATTTTCTTGCTTTATATAAAAATCCGAACTAAATATATGATGTAATAATTTAATAATCGCTTTTTAAAATATCAAATGCATATATACGATTACATAATATATAGAAATTCAAATTGTAAACCAATAATACATATGTATATATTTATATATATATAGGGAGATTTTATATCGTTTGCTTTTTAATTTAACACTATTTATTGATATATTCAATTTTTACTACTTTTACATATCACGCCGAATATTTTACGTGATATATGACAATATTTTGACCACAGGTATGTATATATATATGGTATATAGCTTGGTTACTCTTTAGTTTCTCTAAATTCCACCAAAAAAAGAGAACATAGTCAATTCAGATCAAGAAGGACTCTGGACGGACAGAATATACAACTATAACTGAGGCATTGTTGACATTCGGTGATAATTGACTTGATGGAACAGTATCACGAAGTCCCAGAGAGACTTAGTTTAAGATTCGTTCCTTGAAGATAGCATCAGACTGGACGCATGACATTATTACTTATTCATTGGCTTCTCTATCGCTTTTATATACTTTACGTTTTATGACAAATTGCATGTCACGGACCAGCCATAGTAACATTATGATCTAATAATCAAAACCAGCTGATGTTAATTATTCGCCGCTACACACACACATACAAGGGGAAAACAATGTCCACCTTTGTGAATGCGTTGTGTCACAAGTTTGGAATTAGGCGATGTGAAAGTGTCAGCCTTGAAATGGCACGCAATGGCTAAGTCCCAGTATGAGGTCCAAATCTGCAGATGGACTGCGGTCACTCAATGCATTCCCAAGAGATCGGTCTAAGCTCAGTTGTGATGCTGATCAGCTGGTCTTTAAAGATCTCATTTTCGTGGTACATAATATATAGATGCTGTTTACATGTACTCTATGTGTATATCATATGCAAATACTCTCTCCTATTATATAGCTATTGGTATCGTGGTTACTTCGAAAGAATATATGTGTATATTGTAATGCGCTTTTGCGTATGTCTGTATATATAGATAAATGTGTTATCTCAAACTAATGCAAGTTTTCATCCCGGGTTTTATTTCTTTCGCTTATTATCATTTTATGTTCATATTAGGACATATTATATTATTATGTTTTTCAAGCAGTGAGACCGAGAAACAGAATTCTTGAAATCGCTCAACAAATACACAATACATATTTAATTCTTGTATCATATACAAAATACTGATCAATCACCGACAATTGCGGATTTTTAATATTGTATAAATCAAAGGCTAATAACACTTATACAACTTCCAATAAGACATATTTATAAACTTCAAAAATCTTTAGAAAAATTAAAATAAGTGCAATAAGTAAATATTTCTGTCATATATCATGTTTTTAACAGAATAAGGCTTGACATGCAATATATAATATGCATACAATATAAATGACATACTATCATTTTTCAAATATAATGTTCTTTTGAAGAACTATATAGAATATGATTTATTCCATATACATATAATATATTTTTATGTTATATTTTGTGTGTCTAATTAAGCATAAATAAAGTGTAAATTCTATTTATCTGTTCCTTCTATAATTCCATTTCTTTTAATTTCTCGTAAGAAGATACAAACAGCTAAACATCACAATTTCTCTTATAAATAATTAGTAACTGATAATTTTTACACTCTTACTTTTCTTGATACTTCACATTGTGCAACTGAAAATTTTCAGCCTGCTTGATTTCAAAATCAAGCCACTAAAATGCGGGCGAATATAAAACTGAAATAATTTGACATCGCTATTATGTGTTTATATGTCTTATAATATCTGGTCTACTATTTTATAAGATCCGCCCAGATTAATCTTACAAAATATTGTCACTTGAGTCATTCTGAATAAGATCAATTTTTACTATAATATGTTGTTCAAATTGATTCTATAATAGAAAAATCTGACTGAAATACAAAGCACCAGTATGTATATGTATATGGACATAAAGTATATATTGTATAAAATTAAATCCCCTGTGGAGTATGCGTTGGAGTTACAATTTAGTTTTAAATTATAGTTAATACAAGCTTTAATAATTCTCTTGTACACATATACCTCCTCCTGCCTTCCCTGCCTTATATATACATATATACTCTTGCAGTCTTTTCTCTTCATTTGTCTTCTGTATATATTTTCTTCTCACTTCTGTTTGTAAACGACCCATTATTGAACAATTAAATATACTAAAAATTAACATTTCCATTTTGTTAGAAAATAAGCGATTTATGAATCAATGCGTTTATCAGTGTGAAAGGAAGATAAGTATAATACATTAATTTTTCAAAAATCTACAAATTTGGTATCCTGTAATTATATAATATACACAAATATACCCAAACATCCGGGTCTTAGCAACAAATTCGACTGAACGTATATAATAAATATATTATTGACTAAGTGGTCTAACCAGATATGATGGTGTCATCAACGTATATTATAAAGATTCACAGCTTCCATATATATATTAACGAAGTGATCTGATCTTTGGGAGTGTTGAATTCTCGAGAAGGCGACATATAACTCTTCGGTGAAAACTCAAGTACCTCTCGATCTTTAGTAGAGTCTGAGTCCCTTCATGTCAGAGCCATCGCGACTTTTGTCTTAATTTATATATTACTGATCCTTTATACACCATGATATTATCATACATATATCCATAGTCATGGTGTGGTGAATTCGAGTAGACGCGCGTCCTTCGTCAAGTGATTACAAAATAGAGAAAATATCAGTTCCCATCCGGCCGATAAATATGTATATTCGGCATATTCCGAATTGTCGCCTAGGGCAGAAGGTAGGAAAGACAGAATTGAGAGCGACTGGTCCTGAGAAAGAGCATTAAGAGTTTCGGCCCACGCGCGTCTCAAGAACACCCTCGTCGTTATCCCCATTTCCACCAGTATAATCTGCATGCATATACGCGTATTATCTCGTTCCGCAGTCAATTCAGAACTACCAACTTTGCAACTCTCGAATCAAACCACTTGACACTCGAACTGTAAACGCAATCGCTTTTCCTCACTTCCTGGAGGATATTTGGCTCAATTCACAATTTCCTCGCTGCTGGTCGGCTTAGATACTAGAAAAAGCAAAGGTTTCTATAATATAACTTTTGCTCAATTTATCTTGGTAGATTTTGCGCGCTTCTTGCAATTGACCTAACTCTCTATCCATAACATCGGATGAATGCACAATTTCATACGAGAGGGCGAAAGTTTGAAAGGGCATTTTGTATTCCGATTCGATCGGATTTATGCGCGTGATAAAGGATCCTTCTTCTATCGATTGCACAACACCATGATGATTGGGTCGTTGATTATATCACCTTCGACGTACATAATATAAAAGTCTAAGTACTTATGTGTACATATATGTAGAATATTTGTACGGCAATTTGATAATAATGGAATATTGTATGACCAAGAATATGAGCAGCGGAATGTGTATAACGATAATATTCTGTATACACATTGACTTTATTTAAGCACTTATAACATTATTTAAATTCAATGTTAAATATTTATGATCAGATTCTTATTTTATCCTAAATGCTCGTAATACATGTAGTATTAACTGTAATGTAGTATTAACTGTATTAAGTAATGTAGTATTAACTGTTAGAGATTGACCCTAAATTATTTAGAAAAAGTAACGAATATAAAAAAGCTTAAATACTCCAATGAAAATATCATTATAAGTATAATCAATTTTAAAATGTTTACACAAATGAGTTGAAACAAAATACAACAATTTACTGTTTTGCATAATATTTGATGCCTTATTCTTTTTTTTCTCCACTCAATTTCAGATAAAAACAATTATTCATTACATTCACCCAAGAACTATTAAAAGCGTAAATCACTTTGAGGGAGTACTACATAAGAGGAGGGGGAGGGGGGCGTGGCATATTTCATTTTATTTTTAAAAAAATTTCAAAGCACGTACAAAAGTTAGTTCAATACAAACACAATTCCGGCGTGAAAACCGTCTAACTTTTTTTATAAATATCACCTTCTATTTAATTGAAAAAAAGAAAAGACTGAGAATGCAAAAATGACTGCAATATTTGCATACATACACAAAATTGAACGTGGTTTTCTGTAATGGAACAGTGTCCCTGTATGCCCAGAATATTTATTGACACTACATAAAATGCATATTGTGTATACGCAAATAAAACATCCTTCTACATCGTCTATAATATGTTCCATTATAGGTTTGACCAGACAGACTATGCTATTTGTACTGGGGTTAAGGGGGGGGGGGGGGGTTGTGGGTTCACAGATGGAGGTGTGATTTTATAATATGTATATAATTGGAAGAAACTGACTGCAAGATTTGCACACATATACATCTCTACGAATTGAAACTTACTCGATATTTGCACGTTCACTATACGAACGAGTTGACTTAACGCTTCGAGTCACTTTTTCTCACACTTTTTGAGTAGTTCAAATGGTAGCTCAAAATACTGTCTATATATTTCTACGAGTACATTATAAGTATACAGGGTTGTGCATATATCATCATGAGTAAAGTTTACAAACACATTAACTAACACTCGATGATTGAAGTCAAATAAAAATCACTGTTTGACGAGTGGGTATTCCTATTGATTCTATATATCGACAAGATGCTAGTATGTAAAATATAACTTTATTTTAGTACTTAATCGAAATTTTTAATTTTTTTAATTTTCTTATTGGTATTGTTAACAGATAGTAGTTATATTAGTTCTTAGACATAACAAATTTATTTGTTGAAAAATAACTGAGTATTATGCTAATGTGTAAGAAAAGCAAAATTATATTTTACCTTTTTTATATTAAATGTGTCAATTTAAATCGTTTAGGAAACAGTTCCAATATCGTGCTAAAAATTACATAAGTTTTTTTTATTTATTACCCTTTATTAAAATGCCTGTATTCTTATGTTTCCGAAATTATTTAAATGATAACTATATATAGGTATAGTTATTTATATTTTGTGGCAATCAAATTAAAAATAAAAAGTCAATGTAATTTTAATTTACTATAAATTTTACTATATGTAAAGGAAAATTAATATGAACGCTTAAATGTCACTTATTTAAATAAATTAATGTATAAATCATCCAATTTATTAATTAACCAAAAAATAAAATTTATACAGATGAGATTTATTTTTTAACAAAATTGAAAAGTTTCTGTATAAAAATGTGATAAATTATGTTTCGTTTTTAAAATATAAATTTTAAAAAGTAGGTACACTAAAATATTTTCATTTTAAGATTTTATTTTTATTTAAGTATCAAAAAAACTTTGCAAATTAAGTAAAAAAAAATATAGAAAAATATTACATATTATATATAATTTACAGTTATTATATTTAAATGTGTATTTATTTAATTTCTACATCAAAATCTATTTCTAAATATATATATACTATATCTATATACAAATCATTCTATTTTTTTTGCGTCGTGTATACACATATATACGCATTTCTTATATTAGCAGATCAAAAAATTGACACAGAAATATTAAACAGACTTGACTATCACAGAAATGGAGTCTCTTTTTATATATTATGTTGTATATATATATATCTATAATAGATTTGCACACTCATATGCGGTCTATAAGATAAAATAACCTGTTTGTATAATATAGAAAGTCTTTATAATTTTTATAATTGACCTAATTGATCATTTCTTCTTCGTCGACGAATGTCGATAAAGTATAATATGTATTTAATATTTCGATTACAATATTTTTAGCAGTAATGCCTTCAAACGCAATTATAAACTATTTCATATTAATGTAGACATCAATTTTAAAGGCATTATTGTATACAAAAAATTATTCGGGAAAACAATACTAATAGCATATCATCGATGGCATAACCTTGTCTATAATTATCTCTACCACCATGCCGACAAGGGTCAAGATCTTCAACTCACCATCCTTGTTCATCCCGGCATTGACACACTTGCGAAGGCGACAGGCCCGACACTGGTTCCTGTGAGTCTTGTCCACGGTGCAAATAACCTCACCACGGGACTTGCAGGCATACTGACGGTTCCGACGAATGGAGCGCTGTAGCAGTAAAGAGCAGGAATATAAACTTAAAATATAATGTCCAGTGACTACTGTAAACTATTTTATGGCATAATTAGGACGAGTATTATTCATAAAATTATTGGATTATGTGTAATACTTAAACCGAGAATCTCGAAATTAACCGAATTCGCCTCATGACCAAATGGTTAATCTTGCAATATATAAATAATTATAGCGAAGGATTTGGTTTGTAAGGATTAAAAGTAATAAATTATGTATAATAAAACATTCTACCTATAATCGAAGCATACTTTCATTTGAGATCATATCGAGACTGACGTTTATAGACTGGTGGGATTTGATACAGTTTATGATATTGAATATACTTTAACGTCTAGGGTCAATTAAAATCTAGTTGTTTATATATATTTAAAATATAGCTTACAATATAAATTGTGTTAGATTTATTTGTAACGAAACTTATTTTTTGTGATATTTAGCTGGCATTGAGATTTAAAAAATTATTATTTCGCAAATGCGATGAATTTTAATGTTTTAATTGTAAAATCGATTTAATATTTATAACCTAATGTTCTATAAAGACAATTGCAAAACAAATTTTCTTTTTTTTACAAATTAAAATTAAAAGTTTGTTTATTACTGGGTAAAATAAAAATAATTCTTTATAATATACCAATTGCATGTAAAAGATATTGTCAACAATCCACGGAAAACAGAAACAATAAATAATCTAGCTGATTGAACTGCTTACCAAAACACAATGGCAAATTTTTTATTGTTTTCTTTTTATTACAGATACATGTAAGAATTTAAAACAAATAGCGTATATTGTTAAACTTTTATTATTACAACTCAAAAGTTGTGTGAAAGTGTTTCATGTGTATTCAAAACTTAAAATAAATGTAAGTTTACTTAATAATTCGATATGAAAATTTGGCAACACAATTCGTTTATATATTTGTGTAACACTTTGAAAATATAAACTTACTTTGAAAAATCCGGCGCAACTGAAAAAAAATTAAAATAAGTCATTAATTATTTGTTTTGTATTCAACAATAGAATCATTTAAAGCTATAATACTCTAAATACAATAATATTTCAAAATATTTTGCGGTAAAATATTTATCACAAAAATATACCGGTGTTTATTATATTAATAAAATAAGAGTATATTTTACTTCGTGTTGGGTACATACAATTACTTTAACTATGATTATTAACTCATTTAAAACAGGTAAGTTAAACAACATGGTAAAGATTAAAAATTAGATCAATCTTAAGTTCTTTAAACTATTCTAACTGTATAAGTATAAACAATTGAATTATTCAAAACATTCATCCAAAAACTTTTCTAAATAACTTTCTCAACAATAAACTGGCTTCTTTAATTTATTTTTAAAATTATTTAATTAAATAGTTAAACAAATAAAAATTTCTAAAAGTTTAAAAGGTCCAGAACATATAAATTAAATGTAATTATAGTCTATAAACCGCAAAATAAATTATTTTGAACATCGTTATATTTTTAATGATAAAATAAAATAACCTCTGTTAAGTTTATATGAACAATAAATGTCTAACTTAAATAACGATTTTTAAATTACCAAAAATGTATTAGACACTCCATAACATGCTTGTACCTAGAACTTATAGTTTGTGAAATCATTAGTAAAGTATATGATTTCGACTTACCCATCACACGCGTATATTCCGTAATGTTTTCCTGATGAATGATCATGGCATACTCGACACGGTACATCAATAAGTATTCGACCTGTGAAATGTGAATATTTTCAAAAGTAGTACCTACATACTTTTTAAATGATATTATTATGTAGATAAGTAAAATTAAATAATTGTAAATCGTGTATTCGTACGTTTCAATCAGTCTAATATGTATAATCAATTATTTTATTTATTATACATAGACTGGAATTTAAGATGAATTTCTTATTTTTTATTTGTAGTAATGTTTTCAGGTAATGTAGTAACGTACTTTACAAAATGGGATATCTCGGGTGATTTTACACGAGCAGTGATATTTTTTATATAATCACTTTTCTTCTAAACTATTAAACGTACCAATTATAAATAAATTATTAAAGAGTTCACATTTTTTGTTTATTTTACATGTGAAGCTTTGTATATAAAATTACATCGTTAGAAAATTGTATTATTTCACAAAATTTCTCATAAATGGTTGGGAAATTGATAGGATGAATAAAGTATATTATCCTTTTGATCCAATCCGTTTTAGGCGAATTGATGAATTATCATCAATTAAATGAAATTGTGTTCAAATAGCTTAAAATATAATATTTATAACAAGTTTTACATCTAAACAGGCTCATGGCTTAACTATATCTTGACATTATTTATTTATAGTACATTGTTTCAGAAAAAAAATTAAATGGAAATTATAAAGTGTATGTATACATATCAAATCACTTTGAGGTGACAAAATCTATGATATCTTAGCACCAACACGTAAAGGTGAATGGCCGCTCATAATAAAAAGACACTTACTGGACAATTGACCAGCAACAGAAACTTCCACTTTGGACTGAGAGGCCCATCGTGCCACACTCTCTTGGAGTTGCGAGATCTCTGAGCTCGTCGATGTCATTTAGAGGATGTATGTAGAGCTACTGAATCTCAAGACAGAAGAGTGATGAGAAAAGTTAAAACTATCGTCACACGTCGCGGGAATTTCGGGGAAGTTGAAAAAAAGTGGACGATAACAGCAGCTTTTGAGCCTTCCTATTGGATGATCAAGTTGTCCGACGCGCGGAGAAAAATTGGGAGGAGAAGTAGATAATGATATGATTAGGGCAGGTCTGTCTCTTTAGAGTTAATGTATGTAACTATATAGGTGTGTGTAACGGAATTTAAAGCCGATCTCTATCAACTCAAACTATCGGTGGTGTGTTTATTAGAGAGGGAACAACAGATGAGTAAAGTGTGCCACTGTGCTCACTTCTGATTCGTTAACACCAGACTGCTGTTTCAGTGTCAGAACTAATTGAATCTCCGGAATAACAGTGTCAGAAGGCGGAGATCTTGTCAAGATGATGATGGTGGTGGCTAACTGCTTCCTTCTCAGAATCAATCTCTCTCTCTCTCTCTCTCTCTCTCTCTCTCTCTCATCTTGTTCTTTATTGTTGTATAGTTTTATTTCTCTATACCTACACCTTCTTTTTGTTAAGTTCATCGTTATAGGTTGCCGTGTTAATTAATTAAATTTATTTGCGTGTATGCTGGCAATGATACCGTTTTTTGAAGTTATAAATTGAAACGCAGGGTTTTCACGACTTATGGACTCCGAATTTCGGTACTATAACTAAATCTAATGTATTATATCATATTACTGAAAATTATGTATAAAGTAAGTTGTATACACACTAATACATAGATATCGCTATGTGATGTTTTATTTTTAACCACAAATAATTTTTTAAATAGTTTTGTTAAAGTAGCTTGTATTATATTCATTAAAAAACAAGTATAATATACTTGTATTCATGATATAATATCACGTGCTATAAATGCTAATTGCGTGAAATTAGAAATATACTGTATGTATGTTCGCACTTATTTGATCAATTATGTGATATGCATATACATATTATTGTCAAAATAATTTTACTACCAGTAGTATTCAATAAGAGAATGCACCTGCAATATTATATAACTTTTAGATGTTATCATTCATTTGGGAGAAACGGCATTAGACCGGTTTAGATCTTATTATTACTAAGTCTTATCAGCCGTACATGATAGCCTTGAACCAACGATCTTACAATTACAGCGCAAACCCAATAAGATACGGCCATTGGCCTCCATAATAAACGTGAAATCATCTAACCAATTTTAAATCATTATCGCAGCTCTCATGGTATATGCTTAAAATTCAATTATTACAATGAGTAATTCAAATTTTTGAGGGAAATATTAGTTTTCTTCACTTTACTGATTAATAGAAAACATATAATGAATTATTTAAAAGTATTAAGATTCTTTAAAATGCTAATATGTACAAGTATATTTTAAAATGATAGTATCTATTAATATACAAATAAAATCTCATAATGTATAATATTTTAATTGAGTATATATCTTAATTTCAATATCAAATTTAAAAAAACGCTTTTAATGAACTCGAAATTTACGATACCTAGAGCTATATTTTCTACCGCATATAACGAGAAATTATCTCAAGAAGGAAATAAATATTTATTTACATATACTGTTTTTAAATCTCGCTGTTTAAAGTGAAATAACATTTTAATTTTGGTAAAATCTACTGTAATGTAAGTTTGAACTACATCGTTATGTTTCGTATATAATATATCATTAAAATAACTTCAATAATAATAATACGTGTTAGTATAACATTATAGCAATATTTTTTATAATATTATTCCAAACAGAAGATTGGAACCTGTACAGGTGTTTTTCTTATGAGAAATATAGAGAGACGCATGTATAATTAAATAATACTATCGGAAATATTAAGATTCATATTTTGCTATTGATGTGTATAATTTATATGGCAAAAAATAAATAGAATAATTATGTCACATCTTCTTAAACTTGTCTTCGCCGTTTTATATATATATTTATATTATTAATTCATTTTTAAATTATTATTCTACTATTTTGAACTATTCCTGTAGCTACTATGTAATCGTTTATCTCTAATCCAAAATTATCAATCAGTCAATATTTTATATTATACAGATACTACTTTTATTACGCTAGTAGTGAAGCTCAACTACGAGTATATATTACATTATATGATGTGCATAATAACGCCTCTAAAACAGAATTATTATTTGTCCCCAATAATTTTAAAAATTTATATTGCACATTTTTAATATGGTTGATCTACATATATATCTAATAAATCTGGTTTGGATAAAAAGAACTACAGTTGAAAATCTGCATCTTATTAAGCGGTACCTATTATAAAAGTAAATAATCGTATGGAGACCGTAAGTATACCTTTAAGTATTGTAAAATATGCCAGTGTAATTTGGCCACAATTATAACCAACTCACTAACTGCCAACACAAGAAGTCGCATACTGTCAGTGGTTCGCTAAGTTTCTGATCTTTGGCAGTGTGCATAGCAGACGTATCATTAAGCTGTCAACTCGATCTTGTGTAAGATGATATTCCCGACGGGAGGCGACCAAATTCACACCGCATCCTTCCTTCACTCAAGCACAGATCTCCCGCAATGTCTCTAAGATTAATCTCTACTTGGCAATCAAACGGTAAGAGTTGAGTTGAGGTCTTAGTTAAATTATCCATCATAAGGCATATTATAATACTCTAACAGACTTTCTTACGAGTAAAAAGGGTTTGAATCAACGAGATATACCGACGAAGAAGCAAAAGAAGCCACGGTCATTTTTTCTTGTCTCCGGGACAATTTTCTTCGCCAGATTTCTCAACAACAACAAGCCAAGTGTGATAAGTAGATTATAACACGTCCGAGGGAGGTACAATGACTCGTTTTTTTTCAATAAACCTGCTTTTCAATTTTATACAGACAGTGCGACCCCTGCCTGTTTTCTTCTTAGAGTTCGTAGGGGCAGAAAACTATAATGTATATTGGTTCTAACTTCAATTTTCAGCCAATTCGGGGTGGCAAGTGAGGTACTTTAAGAACTCAACGAAGGCAAGAGCACATTAGTAGAGCTGGGCGAGCACTCCAGCACAATATATCGTCAAGTATTTAGACGGACCACCCTAGAAGATTAGAGAGCAAAGTTGGGCATACATCTTGAGGCCCTCGACAAAGGTAGGTATGCGGTACCTCTGAATGCGGTCGAATTCTGGTCTAAAAGTTTTGGAGTGATTAGGAGAGTTTGACAATGTAATTTAAATTTTCCTAGTAGCAACGCTCAGGGATCTCTATAAATATTTCGAACAAATATACATATATGTATATTATTTGAATTTATTCAATTATTATAATTTTTTATGTATTATATTTAAGAACCAACTCGCGTTGATACACACTTCATCTAATAATATAATTTCTCTAAAAATGATTAAAACTTTGCTCACAGATTGAACAAAAATATAAATAGAGTAATAATAAGCTTATGTATGGCTTTACCACCCAAAAGGACAATTTTTAACGCTATATTTTCCATCGTGTATCGAAAGTAGTGGTCAGGTGACTCCATTTTTGAAAATAAATAAAGTATTTAGACCGTTTCCATATTTTCCACAAGAAAACTTAATTTTATTGTACTTTATGATTTATTATATTCAAAATTTAACTTTTTATTTAAAAAAGCGTATATTTTTATAACTCTATGAATTTCTGAATCAAGGACTATTATAATTTAAAGTAGTCCTTATTCTGAATCTGATTTTCATTAATTTCATATAATAATCATGAAGTACAAAAAAATTAAGTTTTCTTGTGGAAAATATGAAAACTCTCTAAATACTTTATTTGTTTTTTAATATCTTTATAAATTAAAAAAATATATATATTGATGATTTTCTCGATAGAATATGACACAAACATCTTTTATTACATGAGAGTTTCATTATTATGAAGTTTAAAATTAATAAGGAGGGAGAGCTAATGTGTTTCACAGGATAGAAACACAAAAGTCTGGTATGGATAGGGTTTGAACATTTATGAAAATATTATTGTAATATTTAAAAAATCTGTAAAACGAATTATTATAAAGATATTGTACAATTTTTATTATTATATATTATTTTTAAATGTCCACATTCGCAATGTGCAATGATTAATTCCAAATATAATATTTTATTTTATTAATCTACTACTAGCAGTAGTATACTTATGTAGTAGATGAAATTATAAAAAATTATGTTCGATTTGATGGGTACATTGACCCTATTAATATATTATAATTTATTATATACCTAGCAATTGTAGCAATTATATTAGTATATTTTTTTATTTTTTCGTGATATTAATAGCCATGTTACTATAAAGCTGTTTCATTATGGGACGCATCATGTCTAAATCAGTCCTAAATTAATCATCGTGGCTAAAACTATTTTTCGCCCACCCCCCCCCCTATATAAGTCACC
>JAYRBW010123735.1:0-16752 GCA_036023295.1 Invenusta paracnida | reverse complement strand
ATATAATACTACAGAGAATGTATAAATATTGTTAAATATGGACAAAACGGCGATTTTTTTTGGGTACCCCTATATATAAAGATTATAATGTTATACATTGGAAATAACATGGCACAGGATGAGTTGGCAATGAGGAGGACTACAAACCAAACGTGTTGAATTATAGCTTGTGCAATCCGAATTATTGGTGGTGTTGTGCCTAGCGTTCATCTAAACACAAACCAGACTGTCCAGGGAACTGAAGGCACATAAAGCTAGTCTTCTTGTTTTGCGATCCCTGGCAAAGCAATATCTACAATTGCGTCGCATGTTTCATGTCTGGACGGTTTAAGGAATTGGGTGTTGGTTATGGTCGAAAGCAATTTTTGGAGGCTGTACTGCAGGTTGAGGTTGCATACTCAGCGTACCTAATGCGTACACAGTTATATCTAATGCTTGGAAAGCTTAAAACGATATTTTGCGTATGAAAACAAAATTAATTAATTCATTCATTTAACCGTTTAGCCATTAATAAAACCACTTACAAAATAGGAAATTGTAATGAAACTGTTATTCATTTAAATTGATTAATTTATACAAACAGTTTATAAAATAGCTAAGCAATAAAATGTACTAATATATTAGATTTTATGCAAAGAGATTTATTATGTTATTAATAATGAAAATATAATTGATGTCAATTACAAATATGTCTTTTTATTGAACACAGTAGTACTAAAGTGCGACAATATTTAGAATTACAAATACTTTGTTTACCTGACGAGAAAGAAGGCATTTATCCTCATTCACCGAAGTAACCAGATACTTAACTTATTATATCAGAGGAATGTCTTCGTTGGAGCTTCGAATGATTCTAGAATGATTTCCTGGACCTATTTGATATTGACAACAATTTTTTCGAAAACTGATGACAAGACATTCCCTGAGTGGCAAATACTATTCTGTGGTACGGATCACAATACCAATACTACTTTATTTATGGTTTTTATGTCATTCATATATATACAATACCAAGGCGAACTATTCTTACAATTCCTGTCGAGTGATGCATATCCACAGTCTGATTGCAAGTATTCTTCATTTATATGAGGAGCGAATCCAGGTGCTCTGAAAAATTCGAGTATGGAATCTGAACGCTGGTCATAATTAATAAAAATTTACCCTCAATTTCTATCATTTAATCTCGAAGAGTAACTTAAAATACACTAGAAGATTGCGAGCTTCATATCGACATTGCACTATCCTTGAAATAACTAAAATGTGACGTTTTTACAATATAAAAATTGGCCCACATTTCACACACTAGTGCTGCTACTGACATGTTTTATAAAACTGACCAATCGCAAATGATATTCACATAACAAGTACGTTAATTTTCTTTCAGTTTCTATATGTGTATACCGCTCAATAGTTGTGCTATGCCCGCCGGGTTGGCTTACTATAAGTTGTTTTGTTTTAATATGTCAGCTTCTGTTTAACACATATGCTATCAGTGTCTCAACTGTTGGGACGCCCGACTCTCATATGTATTTTATATGCGTCTCACCATATGGAACGCCCGTCCTTAACGGGTTAAAGAGTGTGTATTATATAGCCATATTTATACAAATGTGCGATTATTACATGTCAAGCTTGATGGAACACTGCATTCACAAGGAAGTACAGAATAACAAAGTAGTAACAATAAATAATGTGTTTTACAAATAGTGAAATAGAATATTGTCAACATTGTTTAATCAATATTTATATATATGTATGAAATATAATTGAAACGCTTTTATAATTGCATTAAATCTGATTGATTAGTCATGGAAATATATATGAAATAGGTTTATAAGACAAATGACATGTCAGTATATCAATTGTACATGTATGACAGTAGTCTGAATGACAAATCAAATATATTACCTGCATTTTAAACAAAGGAATGTATTGGTAATTTGAAATTTACTCATATTATGCACAAATTACTTCTAACTTACACAATTTATTATGTTATGATAGGTATTTTTTGTTGTATATTTGAATATATAATAAAGTTCCTTTTGTTGAAGTCTGTTACTTCAAAATTATCATTCTAAACGAAATAAAGTAAGCTTCAATTTTAACAGCCAATGTATATTTGTACTGTTAAGTTAATGTATTAAATTATAATTGCATAAACTAACTAATATGCGTACATAGATATATGACTGCACCATAGTATATGCATACATGATATTTGTGTTACTAAGGAAATACATGTGATTATATTGTCGTGTATGCTATATCAAAACAAAGCAAGCATCTTCTGCTTCTAATACATAAAGTACACGTAATGTATTATAAACTTCGAATGAGAGTATATATATATATATATGTACGTTATACAATTATCAGATGTTTCATAATCATTACGTCTAATGTGTAATTGTGTACAGTATGACATGCTTTTTACTAATCAACAAATGTGCTCATCATAGTTTCACCGTCATCAGAATCAGAGTCATTTACGTTACCAACTGTTTGTGTGACTTCCTCGTCCCCCTCATGACCATCTACCGTGGTTTCTTCGTCAGCCGGTGGCTTTCTGGAATTTCATAAATTTAAAATGCATGTTTGATTTGAGTTATGAAATACTACTGATACGGACTAAAAGTCTTAATATGCACTAAACAGACATAGCTGTGTACATTATTCATATTTTAGTATATAACGTTTTTCAGTAAATTAGAATTTCGTTGGTGTCACATAAAAATGTAAATGATTACTATTAACAACTTGGCATTTGAAATGTAAAATAATTTTAAATGCCAAGTTGCTAATAGTAATCATATATCTCAACAAAAACGACAGCGTTGCGAAAATGAAAGCCAATAACCAAGCTCCACGAAAGCAAAATGATATTAATGCTATGAAGTACAGCCATTAAAACAATTTATATAAAAAGGGCACCAATATTTATTTGTAACGATACTTGATATTAAAAATGCATAAACAAAGTATATATTAACATTAAGAAACATTAGCATAATATATCAAAACTGAAAAATAAATTAAAAAATAAAAACCCACATTCTGAGAAACTTTTTGGCAATAATATAACTATATTATTATATCACTTTTACTATGTTGAATCAATTGACTTACTTAAAACAACTGCTTTTATAGTCATGCGGGCTTAATTGCTTCAGTTAACATTTTGTGTTGCCAAGATTTGTTTCTGAATTTGTCTTGTTACGTTTTAATGAATTTTAACTGTTAGATATATACCAATATGAGTATGCATTTTAAATAGTAAACATTGAAACAATTAAATTTTGGCACCCTTTTTATATTACCTGTTTTAATGCTGTACTTAATATAATTAATTTCACTTCTACTCTTTGCTTTTGAATAGCTCGTTTCTTGGCTTTCATGTTGGCGACTGTCGTTTTTGTTTAGAAGTAACTATTCCACATTTATTACATTTTGATGCGTAAATATATTGTCAGTTTTTCTTAAAACGAATGTTTACATTTTCGTATCAAGCATTTAAATAAAATGTACAAAATTGCGTATAATTAGTTATAATATTTGAAAAACAAATGGTGATTCAAGAAATTAATCACATTTACGCTGAATATTTTTTACTATGGCAGGAATATTTTATAAATAATTAATCAATTGTTACTTAAGTTATATGCATGACATTAGCTTACTATAGTAATATTTTTACAAAAATGAATTAAATCAAAACCAAAACGACTGACTAGCAAAAGTGAAAACCAAAAACGAACTTCTCAAAAGTAAAACGTTAACATTATATTGATGATTTGAAGCCCAGCCATTAAAGAAATGCATATAAAAAAGGAAAGATTTAAGTGTTACACAATGCTTCAATTATAATGTATATACATATATATTTACTATTTAAAAATGTTTAAAATACCGTGTACCAAGCATACATTTTCTTGGACTTTCACCAGGTGCTGGCAAAAAAATTAAGTTTCATTGGGATTGGATGAATGGGTGATCAGTGTACACTGAATTCAGAAAAAATGTATTATAATAATTAGGCGCTATTGAAACATATGTGTGTAATCGGATATTTTAATTGTGATTAGAAAGTGTGTCATAAGGAAACATTCTGACGACACAGGTAGTTTCAATGACGCCTAATTCGTGTGACACATCGTGTCATCAGAAATTAAAATAGTGATTCGAAAGTGTGTCATAATGACACTATTATAAATTCTGATGAGATATGCACGTGTTTATAGTTTAATTCTTATGACAGGTATATAATACTATACAATTCAAATATCAACAAAAAATAAGGTATGCAGAAGTTTGTATTATACTTATTGAATTAGCAGTTACAATATTGAATGCAATAATGTAATTATATAAGAATTACTGAATGTATAATACAATTAATACAATTTCAAATTACATACACAATTTTGTCCAGTTAGTGACACTTAAAAAATAATTGTTTTAGTTTGATGTATAATGTTACAGTGTTAGAATGTGTAATTATATAAGAATTACTGAATGTATAATAAAAAAGTTTCAAATTATATATCCACCATTTTTTCCAGTTAGTGACATTGTTTTCATGCGATGTATAATGTTACAGTGTAAAATTTGTAAGATACAATGTAACTGTTTCAGAATAGTAGCAAATATTGTGCATACTTACATACTTTGTTTAGTTGGAAATATTTAGTTGTATTTGTATTAATAGTTTTTATTCAGTAACAATTACATACAATTGTAAGTATGCAAAAATGCTTCACAATATTTAACCTTAACATGTATTTTATGTTTCAAAAGTAGCATAAATGTATAAAAGTTACAAACATGTATTTAGATAATGAAAAATGCATTTAATATATAAATATTTTTGAATAAATTAGTAATTTTTGTTATACAGTTTTTGAAATAATCACATATTAAAATTTTACATTTTACACGTTTTAGTAAATTTTATCAAGAAAAAATATATACATTGAAATATTGGATTGCTTATATTTGTAGAATTACAATTAGCCAATCACAATTGAGCAGCTGTTATTATTATTTTGTTCTCTCGTAGAATCAATATTTTCGAATTCCAAATATGTTTTATTTGTTACATGTCTGAATTCACTATTAATTTATAGTGACAATTGTTATCTATAACATGGCAGTTTATATTGCTATTTTTTAGTAACAATAAGCTTAAATTTACTACAAATTTTAAATCACATTAAAAACAATCCAATTATTCATCGATTAACATTTTGAGAATAGTAAGCATTTCGAGAAAATATTAAATTATATTTACTTTACTTGGAACTTTTGTCACACTAAATACGTTTATGTAACTATTTTACTAATACGTACGAGTGTTAAAAAAGACTGCCCCCACCAACTCATTAATATGTATCATTGCCATATTTCAGGATAAACGAAATCCCTATTTCCAGCGAACAAGAAGTTGCCCCGTCCAGCCATGTCCTTCATCTTTGTTCGCTTATTGCTAGCTCGATTGAAGGCGTGCACTTTGCTTGACATGCTGGTCCAGTATACATATGTCTGATTTACATCAACGGTAGGTCGCGGTATAGGTGTAGCCTTGTAGAGCTCTCATAGTGCCTTAAAGATGTCGCACACCTCATCAATGAGAAAATATTGTGACTGCGCGATTCATCCATCCAATATTAGCACGTACGTGGTCTCGTGATTGACTCGGATCTGACTCGTTATTGACCAATGGAAACTATAATATATATAGCCATCCTTCAAGATGCCTTCTAATGTTGGGTAACACAAAACTTTGATTAGCAGTGCTGATTCTGATTCGCTTTTAGTTAGGATAATCATGTTGATTAAACGGTCCGTAATTTTATTGTAACGGTAGGGTCCAACCTGAAGTATATAGTATAATAGGCACCACTAGTAGATGTTGTGACTCAATAATATAATGTATAGTGTCTTGCGTGAGAGAGAGAGAGAGAGAGGGGCGCCGTTCACAAGTATAAGAAAGTGCAGAATGAGCGGCAACGATTGTGCGCGTCTCATTTATACTTTTCGGTTCTGTTATTGGCTCAAGCCGTAGACGATTCTCATACATTGTGTTATGTTATGTTCACTTTAAATCTGCGTTTTACTTTCGTTTACTTAGATAATACTGCTGTACTGCTATTATTCATAATAATTATAGCAATTATTCTAAAATGATCATTCTAGAAATAAAAGTTATTGTATTAAGGACAATAACGTTGAATTAAATGTTAATATCAATCAATAAGACAATACAAATGATAATAACAGTTATAATAATAATGACAATAAACTAGTTTTTTATGGAAATTGAACCCCATCAAAATAAGTTGACTCTAGGTTTATTTTTGTACTCAAGTGGTTGATAATTACGCTGCCACCAATTGCATGAGATTTTTGATGCATTATAACTTGCTTTATTAGCGGTCAATGATAGGTCAATTCCCCTCAGTATAAATGCCTAGTGCTGTCATAAAATGTATACATATATTGATGATAATTGCATTGTACGACATACTCCATTATTTGATACATTTTGTAATAATATGTAGTATTATGATAAAGCGATAATTATATAAGTAATTGCTCTTCTTTCTATACTGTATGCTGTTATGAATTAAAACCCTTTATTCGAAATAAAATACATTTTACTTAATGCTCTATTGAAATCTTCAAAACAAGAAGTATTTTGATATGTTTGTGTATTTTAATTAGACTATAAACATCATAACATTGAAATAATATATTTCGAAATGAACTGCGTTGTGTATTAGTTAACAGCAATTACATTTTGGAATGTAATTATATATATTTTAATTAATAATAGTAATAATTTTAATTATATTATCATTTATTGTCGTTTATTGTTTGTAAAAAGGTGCTAAATATGTACAATTTAGTGTTTGTAAAATGTTGTTATGCGCAGTTTCTAGTTTAAAAATAGGAGCTATGGGCAGTTTATTGTTTGGGAAAAAGTGCTATGTGAAATTTAGTGTGTGAAAGAAAGTGCTAGGTGCAGTTTCTTATTAAAAAATATGGTATGTGTAAGTTTTTGTTTAGAAAAATATACTTTACTATTAAACTAATTTTTATGTAGGATACTATAATTATAATTTATAATTATTACAAATTAAACACATTGACTATTTGATATTTTATAAGAAATTAGTAAGAACATTTTTTTCTGAGAATAATACGCCATTTTTCCCAGATCACTGTTTCCGGTTTCATTGACAATTTGTTCGTCCACTATGCCAGAAAAATCGAGTTACTGTTAGTTTATGTATCCTAATGAAAAAGTGCAAATTTGAGTGTGTTTTATTGATTGTTCATAGCTTGATTCCAATTATTTAATTAACGTAATATATACGTTTGCCTTTCTGACATCGTAAAATATTTACATTGCAAAAAATCCTACTATTTAAAATGCAGGAAAATGATATACCTACTCGTCAAACTAGATCGTACATGCAATTATCATAGGCTTGCTTATTCATTCGGAACGTTATTGTGTTTTATGGACAAACATTTGTATTATTATTATTTGTAAGTTTTTATAAAAGTATTATAACGAGTTTAATAAATATGGTGCATGGCTTATTTGTATATATAATTCAAAAGTAGACAATTGTTATTACTCATCCTGTATATTTATCTTATTTATATGTGGATATGATATATGACAATTTTTATCTTTAATAGTAAATATAACCAATCTAAACTGATACTTACTTTGCGCTTTTATATTTGGCTATCCCAGCCATCAATAGTACAAATACAACTGCCACTAGACCAAAAACAATAAACGGCTTTGAGCCTAAAATAAAATGTACAATGAAAACATTTTATGTTCCAAATCATAAGTGAATTAATATCTTTCAAAGTAAAAAGTAATTTATAGGCTTTGAATTAAATTAAAAACATTATATACTTAAATACTACTTTAGTGAAGTGTAGTATTTAAATATTAAGTTTTGTGGTATAATGAAAGACAAGTTAAAATAAAATTATAAAATCATATATGTCAACTGTTATACTCCTTTAATCCAACGAATGCAATTTACGCATTCGAATTACGTTAAATATAATGTCACATACAAGTTAATAGTAATTATAACAGTCACAATTATTGTATTAATACCACATAGGTGTAGTCATCTAAAATACGTATTATTATATCTAAATAGTATATTGCTATAAAATAAATATACGACAATATTAACAAAAAATCAGAACATGTAAATTATTATTTTTGGAGTTATTCTTTTATTTAGATTAAACGTTTACAATATGTATATGAGGCTTAGATATATATTTTTATTTTTATTATCCAATTTTTGCATAATGTGATACAATTGTCTGAATGTTGTTCTTATATTTTCACGATATATTTGTAGTAATAAATAAAAATACAAAAGGGTATTCATGTCCTTAGAATAGAAATTCGACAGTTGTTTCAGTCAGTAATCGACGTCATGCATGTGTTAAAATACTGGCATAATTTCTTATTATCTGCTATTATTATACTTAACATGGAAATGTGTAAGAACGTTAAAATCATAATAATAGCAATTTTAGCGAGGAATAATATTATATATTATATATATATATATGTTATATACTATAATTAGCATATTTAATTAATCTTGAAACACAATTAATCTGTAAAAATGTACAAAGTTAATGAAATATGTAGCTGTTATATAATGTTAATTAATTATGATAATAATTTTACTGTAATAGGTATATATTATGTGACTACTTCAAACATAAATTATCAAAATAATTACTTTTACATAATTGAAATAAGAATTATGACATGAAGCGTATTATTATAATTTTTGAAACATTATGATTTAAAAAAGTTGCATTATTATTAAAAATCGAAATTATGAATAGGTACGCTGTCTATACAAAGTAGAACAAAAAAATAACCTGTTTATATTGAAGTCAGAAAAAATGTAATAAATTCCTACATTTGATTTATTTATGTTAAAATAGTACTCAATATATTAACAATACAGACCTTATTAAATATATTTAATGCATCAATTCCACCAATTTAACACTGATGATTACCCAGTTAAAACGTATACTAAACCAGATGTTTATGGATTTAAACCGAGAGGCTAATATGTCTTAAGAATTTGACGTTTTCAGCGAAAGTTATTTACTTGTTTTCATGTTAATCATAACAATGCAATCATATGCAATAATGTATAAAAAAAGATTAAGTTTATAAATTATATTATTAATTTTAAATTTTAACTATATACAGCTACTTGTTTATATATGTATATATATATATGGTTACAAACATGTATTACACAAATAATCTAAGCAGATAATAATACATTTAACTTTGTTTTGTTGACTTACTAGCTGGAACATCCATTTCTAATCCTCCTTCTGCAAAAAACAATACAGAGTAGTATAGTAATTATGTCATAAGTGCACAAAACACGTGTTTTTATTAAACAAATGTGCATAAAACTAATTAAATTTTAACACTAATTTGTGTATTAGTCGTTTAATATTAATTATTGTTCTATGTATACATAAATATACAAATAAGTACATTTAAAAGCTGTATATTTAATATCTTAATGACTATTTATCTATGTTTTTCCATATTGTACATTTTCAAATCACAAAACATTAATATGTTTAGATATTATGTTGAACAACATTACGAAAGAAATAATAGCATAAGATATTTAGATGTTAAAAGAAAACCTATTTGCATACACAAATTTGATACATTTAAATTAAAGATTACTCCATACTTGCTTAACGAGTCATTTGAAATACGAAATATAATGTTCCTAATGTTTTAAACATTTCATTAGTTACAGTAAAATGAATAAGTTGAACAAATATATATGTAGATATAGCACTTCTTTGCATACATAAAAAGTGACTTAGTTCTCACGTATCCATAATCGGGGGGGGCAGGGGTTTAACGATTCGTCCCCAATTTTCTATTTTCGCTGGCATTTTTTATTAAAAAATGTTACTACAATAAGCTTTCGTGACTTTTCATAAACTCAAGTTTTACTAATTTTAGCGCTCTATTCATTACTGTACACCCTATAGGCTGGAAACATGGCATTGATAAAAAAACTCCGTGTATGTAAAAAATGAAAAATTCTTCAAATTCTTCAAATTTTCCAAAATTAATGAAAATTTTATTTTTCAGATACTTAACCTGTTTAAACGTAAAAGTAAATTATTGTTTAGATAATATATTGTTATTTTTTGTAACAAAATAAAGTTTGTATATTTTATAACACTTGTATCATTTTATATTTTTTTATAACTATGTATATACTTTTTTCCAAAGGAATATGTTCCAAAACATCCTCGTTTATCTATATACCAAGTTTCAAAACTCGACTACAGGAGGAAGTTTAAGCATTATAGGGCTTCCCCTTCCCAGGAATATGGATGCGTAAAATGGTCCGTTATGGATAAAGTTTATACTATTTCTCTTCTCTTGTTTATCATTACTAATAGTTACTAATATGTATTTCATTGATGATTGCTTAATTTAGTCTTGCATCGCAAAGCGTAAATAAAACTTGGCTATATCTCCAAATCTCTTAAAATCTCCCAACATGTAGTGGATATAACTTAAACGCATACATATAAACCTATTTGCCTAATATACGACGATCGACATCACTTCTACAACCGTAATATCAAACAAGTATTAGCACGACTGTTATGTATGTTGTTGTGTTGTTGCGGACATGCAGTAATCACGGAACATACATCATTCAGATTGAACCAACCAGATAACTTTACAGAAAACATTAAATAAGTATGTCTATTACAGGTATCGTAAAACCGAACAATAATAGTTTTTTTCTGAAGTAACTACAAAAATCTAGATAACAGAATTCTAGTGTTTTTGGACGCTATTCTAAGGGATTTATGCCTGTCCACACATGTGTTGTGTACGTTGTTTTAGACTTTGTAAGGTCGCTCTGAATTTGGATAACGTTAGAGACATATATTATTTTCGTTTGAACTTATGCCCATTTCAACATATTTCCTTATATATATGAGACTGGCATTACTGAGTATAAAAACAAATAAATACATAAATACAAAACTTGTTAATACATTAAAATGTTACTATATTTATAATTGTAGATTTATATGTTTTGCCAGATCTAATTGCAATGTTGAAGCTTAATATTCAGACGCGGTGGTCGCATGTTGAATAATAATATGTTTATTTCATTCACATGAAATATCAATGCAAATAAAAGTTGACATTGAGATACATTAACAATGAATTGTGCACCTGCCTTAATTTATATATATATATATATATAATATACAGATTAACAATTACTTCCAACGCAGAGAAAGACCGAACAGAGCTGGCTTCGAAATTAGTTGATCTCATCAGCTAAACATGGTCTCGAACAAAGCTTCCTTATGATTACTGCGAAGCACGTTAACCTACATGCTAGAAGTGAAACCCTTTAATCGCTTTTAAAAGCGATTAAATGATTTCCCGTTCCGAGGAAGCTTGGCTCGGAATTTTGTTTAGTTGATGATAAAATAAGATCGAAACCGGTCCGGTTCTGTATTTCCTTGTGCTGTAAGTGATTGATAACAGTTCTAATATCGTATATATTATGTATAGTTAAATGTTACATCTTTATTAAAAAGTCATTCGTTAAATATTATAGTTTCATGTTTCATAAGAACTTACCAGTGCAATCATGCATTGGATTTCCATGGTATCCTTTCTTGCACTTACACCCAGTATGTGTTGTGCAATTTGTGTTTGCTGGACACACAGCACAGTTGAATACACAGCTATCGACGCCGTCTCCTTTGTAATAGTCGTTGCATTGACAATATGAACCTCTACATCTTCCATGTTTATGACATTCAGATTTCGAAGCACAGGGTTTTGTAGGAGCTGAGTACAAATATTATCATATTCAAATAGTATGTCAAGTATCAAATATTATGGTTATTATATAATTTATTATATAATATATTAATAACAATACTGACACTAAACATACTAAAATATACTGAACCTAATGTTCGGGGCAATTTATTTAAACATGTATGTATGACACAGTTTATTTTAAGTTTAAAACATGCTCTATACTAACTGAGTTTGTATCAGTTCAATGTTAATACACAAGTGCAAGTGGCATTCAAGTGTTATATCTGTGCTTTTGAGAATATATTTGTAATACTTGTATATATTTCAATAAATGCACATGTTTACATGTTATACATATTAAATTACATTTTAATGTATTATACATAACAATAAAAATAATATATTACAATATTATTTGTATTATTTTTCATTTAATATTAGGTTGATGCGATATACTTATCTAAGTGGCTAATGACTTAGTGAATAACGTCACATTATAATGGATATACAAATGAATAAACGTGTCATATTATTTAAACTGTTAAAATAAAATAGGTATACATATATGTGGTATAGTAAAGTACTTGATAGTTTCAATAAGATAATAACATCAGTCGCTCTTCAAAAAGTAACATATGTAATTCATCAAATACCATTTTCCCAATGTAATTTCGCCGAATCGCACTTATATGAACGAATATAAGTTAAATTCATATTCGCAAAATACTACGAATACTTTCGTGTCTTAGAATAAACATACATCAGATATGTATAATAATTCTAATATTACTCTAATTTTTTATTCAATAGTGAATTCACAACACTATTTTACATAATCAAACAATGTAATAAGTACAAAGTAAATAACTATTAACATAAACTACTATTACATGTATATATATGTACATATATCAAAATTGAATTTACTAGTTATAATAACAAAATGAAATAACTAATGTAATGTTAGCTTTATTCATAAAAAATAAGAATATGTTTACTAAACGATTGGCGAAAAACATTTATTATATTATGATGTTTTCTGCGAAGTGAGATTCGGTAAAAAGTTATTCGATAAATGTATTGTTCGAAGTGCTAATTACCAGATATTAAGAAAGGATTCATCTCACACTATTTCCGCACTGTATTCCATTTCCATAGAAACCAATATTGCATTTACATTTTTCATTTTGACACGTTGCGTTCTCGTGACAAGCTGGTTTGCAAACTTCTGGAAACATAACATGTAAATCATTTGTTTTAATGCAAAATCATGTATGTATTATATTTATATAAGATATGTATCGTGCTTTAAATAGATAAATATATCTAGTATTAAGTGTCTAATAGTTGTAGTACTATAGAAGTTAGGTCACAATATTACACAACTCATAAAACGATAGAGAGTAATTTTTTATAATTAACCATGAATACAAACTGGATAACGATCTAATTTATGCTCTAAGTATAACAACGTTACAATAAGAATTATTTCTAAATATATGTATTTTTTTCTGGTAAATGAATTAAAAATAAACATATATACCGTTTTGTGTTGTGGTGATTATACATTTAAAGTTATGAAACAATTTAGAATTACTTGCAGCGGATTATTGTTATACAATATCATATAACGATATTGAATATCGCGTCACATTCTAAATAAGAGTAACGTAAAAGCAAACGTCAAATTAAAAAAAAAGTTTAATATTCATACAAGTAGGTTCTTTAAATTTTCATTCATATTTAAACTTACGAACTTGTGCTCCAACAGTTAAAAACAAGAACATTATAAAAGTGTATATTCCAATTTCTGAAATACAAAATTTCATTATCCTCAAATAACCATTGTATTGGCCAGGCTTGGTAGGCCTTTATATTACTTATTATTATATTTTTAGTTCATTTAATTAGATTAAACATCTGTTATTTGGCTTATTTATATATTATGTATAATTGTCAATTAGACGATGCGGAGAATAGGCCTATCTTTGATCGATAATAAATCAGCATTAAAATATAATTTTTAGTATCAGTGAAATCGCGAAGTGCTAAGGAACAAAATGCACTTAATATACTTTTTTGAAGAGGGGTCAATTTCGATGAAAAATTGTTTCTTCTTCTACTTATTTGTTTCATCTAAACAAAACGACAGCGTCGCAAAAATGAAAGCCAAGAAACGAGCTCTTCGGAAGAAAAAAAACTGAAAGGATGCTGATGATATGAAGTAGTTAAAGCTATTCGATAATTTGGTATAAATAAGGCAGAAAGACTTAATTGATTCAATGCTTGGTGTTTAAAATGCATGAACATATATATATAAATGAAGACATATATATATATATATATGTGTTTATCAAAACTCTAAAAATCATAATAAAACGACATCAACATTCTGAAAAAATCATGGCAAAAATATAATATATATTACGTTTACATTCATGTGGGTTTCATTGCTTTTGTAAAACTGTGACATTGCCAAATTAGTTGTCGTATTTTGATAAATGATTTTTACAGTTTTGATATACATATCTACCTTCTTGATCTAAATGTTCATGCATTTTAAACTGCAAGTATTGTAACAATTAAATCTTTCGCCCTGTTTATATTATTTTTTAATTACCGAGGAAGGAGTAGGAGGAATGGGTGTGGAGGTATGTGTGGAGGGGGAGTATTTATAATTGATATGTATGATGATATTTATAATTGATATTGAAGTTAGTATTTACTGCTATATAAAGAATTGTAAAGTTGGAAGAAAGTATTGATATGGTTTGCTACTTTTTGACCATTTTTGACACACTTTAAATGCTTTATTTATTGAAGAGGAGCTACTTTCGATTTTTTTAAAAACATTCTAATAATGCCAAAGCGCCTATCAGAGCTACGCCATTAATAGCATGATTTGATTTATACAGCGCTGCAGAATTTATTATCCCACTTCAGGGTTGAGCTTTGGTTGCTACCGATATTAAGGTGATTATGCCAAAAGGTTGTTTATACGGTAGAGTTGCTTTTCGAAGCCTACTAGCTAAAAAATCATTTATACATGTAGGAGCTGGAGTTATTGATGAAGACTACCAAGGACCTGTTTCTATAGTTTTATTCAATTTTGATTTTGATGCAAATAACTTTTATATTAAAGTGATCAAGCAGCGCAGCTCATATGTGAACGGATTTACTATTCAGATATTGTTGAATTGGAATCCGTTGCTCAAAATACTACTAGTGGTGAAAATGGCTCTGTACCTTCAGCTGGTGTGCACAAACTAAAATATTTCGTCTGTGGAATAAACTATTTGTGTTGTTAAAATTTTGTTACGTTTTTATCATAATGTTTATTTAATACCCAAATAACATATTTTCACATCTGTAATGATGACTTGTGCTTGTCTAAATGATAATACATGTTTAGTAGTTTAAAATAGCGACTAAATGTGTGTATCGTCTTTTCTCTCGACAACTAAGCGTTTTATAATATGTTGTCTTTATCGGTCAACAAGTTACGTGATATTTAACTTAAATTTGGTCGATACACGACGCAGTGTCTTCTTCTCTATGTGTTAAAAATATGTTAAAAATATGACGAAATATTATAGAGGCAGCAATATATCATATTTTTTAAAGTATATATATATATATATTAATAATTACGCTTAACGTAAAATTGGTAGCATTAATAAAAACAGATCAATGGAAAGCTAAATTGTTAAGTTTTTAAATTGTCTCGTTATTATAATTAAAAGAATGCGCAGTTATAATATGTAAACGAGCTTAATTTAACAGAAATATACTTCCTAATTATTGTTAAAATACATACAACAACATTTGATATTTAGAAAAAGTATGACTTATTTCCAGTTAAAACACAGTTTATTTCCAGTTAAAATATGTAACATGACTAATTATTTTTCGAAAATGTGCGGCCTAATTACCGTTAAAATACATACAATTATACGTTAAAGTACGGCTTATTTCCTATGAATATGTACGTACTAGTTACATTAATGGACTTTTTTTACTGTAAATAGCCTGGCATTTTGTTTGTAAATGATATTTGTTTGTAAATGAGTTCAGCTAAACATGTGAATGTGTATCGTATAAATAAATATAATTAATACGAGCATAATACATAAAATCAACATAAATTAAATTTTCAAAAAATAACTGTTCGTCATAAAAAAATATTCGTCGAAGTGTAGTTGTGTCAAGTAGTAATTCCAAGGCAAACTGGAATATACATATTCGAGTCCACCTTAAATAGCAACTATGTGTATTATTATTATAGAGACATATTTCCTAAATATGCGATTAGTATATTTCAAGCCTGCTTGATATCGAACAATCACTAACGAAATGCATAACGTATCTTCAAGAATATATTCCGAACAATAACATCCTGATAAGTTCACCATATCTCTGACTTAATAATGTTGACTAATATATGTGTATGGAGTAATAACGAGTTAATAATCTATCTCTAAAGATCGAAGTGTATGCGTATCTCGCAGAAAGTATGCAAACATTTTGAAATGCTCATACTCAAAACTACATATATTGATGCACGTGGAAAATTATTAATAATAAGCATTTTCATACTTTTAAAATCGTTTAACTTTGTTTATTTGAGCTTAAAATAGTTTTTGCTGTTCTTTATTGAGTTTGTAGAGTTTATATTAGTTTTAACTTTATGAATTGGTTAATTTATAAATTAATTTAGTACACACTATATACTATTATTATTAGCCAAACATGGCAAAAAGTGTGTTAGCTCATATCATAAAAGAATTGAAATAAGCGTAAAATGTGTTAGCTCTTTAAAAATATAT
>JAYRBW010123724.1:0-16753 GCA_036023295.1 Invenusta paracnida | reverse complement strand
GTCTTCAAGTAGTACACCCAAAAAGTTTCATGGAGCGAATGCTTTGGAAGGTCAGTGACATTATACTGGTAACTCTGCTTGTACGACTGTTAGCGTAATCATTAAATAGTAACAGCTGATTTAATAGACTGATTCTGTTTCCTTACATAGCGTGATTGTTGTTGTTTGTAATTCAGAGGCATTAGGTACTGTTTAGTTCAAACATTAATTAATTCAGAGACATACTACTGTAAATACTTATATTCAGATATATATTTACATAATAAACTGAGTTCCTAAAGCTTGCATCTAGTTTTACGTGGTGCAATACATATAATAGGTATAATATAGGTACTGGACTATGCAGGGCTATAATGAACTATACATTGAAGTTGTGTGCCAAAATCTATTTTTGGACATTCATTGCCTGCCATTAATAGATTTCTTAGAAATTATTATTGAATTATAATCTAAATTTATTAAATCTGAAATATATTTCTATACTGTAAAATATAATAATTATTATTTTAAAATAGTTATTTTGGAAGATATAACCAAACTATTTTTTGTATTGAAATTGAACAATACTAATTAAATTTGTATTTATTAATTAATGGACAAGTTAAATGTAGAAAAATCATCCCAAATTAAATATAATTAAATATAAAAAACGTGAGTTTTTAACCATTTAATACACATATGCAGGATCCCATGACCTTGATATACTTGCATATCATGGGTACTTGCTAAATATGCAGCTTCTAGTTTTTAAAGAATTAATACTTCGAAATATTCTTAAATTTCTGTGAGTTGTCTTTTATTTCATATTTTGAATTTAGTAATCTTTTAAAATTAAAACAACTTAAAGTACTTTAATAATTGAATAATTGTTTGAATCATGCTCTAAAATGAGGCATAATATAAATTTACGAGAATACGCTTTTGTTAAATTTAAAAGACATATTTAGGAAATAAATATGTCACATGGTTAAATTATTCTGTAATGTACATCAATATCAAAGCCGGAATCTATTGTGTTGTTGTCTTTTAGGGAAATTAACAAGGTGTATTATTTCTCAAACGTTACAATTGTAGTAAAACATAATTTTAAAACGTCTCATGGATTTGTCCTTTGCTAATTTTATTTTTTTCGTTTTTTTTTATAAGTTTTGATTATAACAAACTTAACCGAATGCGGCATACCTATCTATAACAATCTAAAGTTAAATAAGTTAAGTAAAAGCATATTTTATTTCTTTTTTAGGTAAAAATATTACTGTTAGTTAAATGATCGATAAAAGGCATTTAATGTAAACGTATGTAGCTATAGAGACCATAGAGTAATTATATTACTTTAACCTTGAGACAAGTTAAAATAAATAAATTAAGATTTGTAATATGAATACAATAATAACGATATTCTTTATAAATAAATAAATAAGAGCTTTATTCAAATGTCAAACGCAAATGTAGGTTAATCCAGCAATAGAAAATACAGATATAAAATATAATGGTGAGTAAATAATAGGATAATAGGAGTGTGTTTATAACAGGATAGTGTAAGAGTAATAGAATAAAAGTTTAATTACGCTACATCCGTAATTAATGCCCTCAGGCTCCTTTTGTCTCCCTTTATATTGACTGATAGTTGAGACACACCGAAACTTCTTGCAATATATTTATCAATATTTTTTCTGTGGATTTTTTAATTTTTTTTTATAAAAATTGGCATTTGTGCTTTTACAACACGTACCATTTATGATTATAAAGAGTTCCAAAAACTCAGGTTCTGTTATTGTGCTTTCGTTATATTCTAAAATAATATGCCTCCATATGTATAAAAACTATCACTTGCGAAAAATACATTCGTTGTGTTTTGTCACCAATTTTTATGGAAAATGTTTTATCTAAAATTTGAAACAGTCAATATTATCCGCATTTTAATTTTTTCAAAGCTTGAAGTCAATATCCTACTTATGTTATTAATCACTTAAAATGTAATATAAGTGGTATATATTCCTCAAATTTAGAATCGATTTTCCTACAAAAGCTAAATATTAAAACTTCTTACTACCATCTCGATATCTGCGCAATGTCCTCGGCGATACCAAATGCATATAAAGTGCAATCTGTATTATGCATGTTGTATATAAACATAACTATTTTTTAGTGATTTTTTCTCTAATGTCTACATATATACCTAAAGGTATACGTATCTTTTGGCGAATTACAAAAGTGTTACTGGAGTGAAAGGGGTGGGCTGTTATTTTATTTTAATCCCTTGTCCGTCTCCGTTTCCTTAACTTGTGAATGCCGTCTATACTCAGAGACTCACACCCCCTCCTCCTATAATATGCATTTTCCACGCCTAAATGTGTCCCCCAAAACAGGTTATAGACGTATTCCGCTTGCATCATGAACCAGTAAAAAAATGGGGCACCATTAATGGCTCTCTTCGGCGTTTCTTCTGAGGCAGATAAGCGTATTGATAAAGTGTTTTCCGCTGTGACAAGTTTTGTTCCATTTTCGAGACAGAAGTCGATGCAAACATCGTATTTTCATCTTTTAGAAAGTATGTCTTAACTTATAGAAGGCGGAGTTTATATATTATTCTATAAATCCACAAGTGCTGCATTAACAGTTTTTTTACATCACTCTCCATAGATTAAAATACACTCTTACGTATTTTCCGAGCAGAAGTTTAATATTTTTTCTATATATGATTTAAATAACAGTGAGGTATATTTATCTTTAAAATTGAAGTCAGAATATGTCTTTTGATAATAATGATTATGTGCACACACCGTTGCAAAAAATATTTAAAAGTACACTATAAACGAATATTTTTACAATAATTTATATATCGAAAAATGACGAGAATACAATAAACTGTATTTCGCATTTTATTCTTTAAAAATAATGAAATTACGTCTATTAATTACCCCTTTAAAGTACTTTATAAAGAAATTTCAATTAATAATAATAATAATATTTTATTTTATTTTATTTTATTTTATTTTATTGTAAAAAAATACAAATGGAGACTATAGAGTCTACAAAGGTATAAAATGGAACTAGCCACCATATACATCAAATACAGTTTTTCATATATCAGATACATATGTATTAGTATACAATATGTAATTATTACAGTAGTTAAGTACCTACATGCTATAATGTAACCAATAACAATATAATTCTATGTATATTCATTATTTATATTTATATGTGATAGAAATATTTACATATAGTATATAATAATTAATTATATCTAATAATAATTTAGATTCCATAAATGTATATGGAAATGCAATGTATACATATAATTAGAAAGAAAGCTTACTAAGTTCCTATTTGAATTAGAAGCATATAATTTACTTTTAAAACTAAGGATTGATCTACAATACACGTTTGAAAGTAGAATGTTGATGTTTTTATTAGCATACAAAGAATATTTATTGTTATGTTTATTGTTATATCTAATGTTATGATCATTATGATTATTTCTTGTTTAATTGTTTTTACTGCTATTTTCAAAAAATTAAAAGGTCAAGGAATTTATCATATTTTTCTAATTGAAAATAATTAAGAGAAAATAAATTACCTACATAAAATGATTTACATTGGCATTATTTTTAGAAAGACAAAATCAATATTTACTGAACAAACTATAAATAATAAAGAAGCCGATACATTTTTTTGTTAGATATCGGATTTAAAAGTAGCTGTTTGCAATTAATAGACATAGATGGCTGAACAAAATAGAAGTACGCCTGTTTATATTATTTAAAAAAATTAATTTTAAATGATTGTTTGATTGCTTTCCAAAGTATTTAAAAAAACATACAAAAAAAATTATAATACCTACCTACACTGTTTCAGTTTTATTAATTCTTAGTTATCTCAAAGATAAGTTTTTAAAAGGTAAGATACAGTTATACGAATCTCCTTTCCTATATAAGAGGAATATTCAAAGTATAATAGTAGTATTAGTAGTTTGAAAATAATATTACAAGAAATTTTATTAAATATGTAATTGATCTCCTTATATAGACATTAGGTATAGTGTAATTTACACATTTAAAAATGTTACATTAAATATGATTGTTTATTACTAAAAGGTAGATTTACAAATGTAAACAATTAAAAAAAAATTCTGTATTTACTATATTATTATATAGACATCAATACATCTCAGTAGTTCTCAGCTGGAAAATCAAAACAAAAAATGTAAATGAAAACTGCTACTATATTGCTAGTATACGATAACTTTAATGCATATACACAGTTACTATCATCCTCATATTAACACTAAACAATTATTGTGTTTGTTTAAAAGGAAGTAATATAGTAAAAGTATTAAATTCTATTCTATAGATAATTTAAAATTTGAATAATTATCACGGAAGGCTAAATTTAATATAATTTTACTTATAATAACTAGCTATATAATACACAGAAGTTATTTCTTACTATTTATTCTGAAGGTTTAAACATTTTTCTAAAATTCTTCTATTTATATACTAATTTGGTTAAAAGTATATCAAACATAATTAATATTTATAACGTCACCTCTATTATAATGATTTTTGACATCTGCTATAAAAAGTAATTATACATTGTTCGAAAGTTAAGAAAAAATTGGATTTTATTAATATATCAATAATAAAATCACTTATTATGATAATGTAAACAGGACATGATATTTTTTCTACAAATATCATATGGCATAAGTAATGTATTTTAAGATTTAATTTTTTTAGTAACCCTAATATCTTAAAACTTTAAAAATAAACACTATTCTCTTATTAATCACTTCATGATAAAGAATAATTCTAAGTCTAATTCTAATTCTAATTCTAATTCTAATTCTAATTCTAACTCTAATTCTAATTCTAATTCTAATTCTAAATGTAAAATTTTAATTTTATTAATTTATAACATCTTATACGAAGTATATAAATAATATTTATAAGAATTTTATTTCGTTTTACTTAGGTAAATATCCACTAAAAATATGTATGTATAAAACACTAAAGCTAATAATGGAATAGTACCCTTTATTATTATTCAACAATTTCTACATAGTAGGATACAAAATGTAGAAAACCAAAATTAAAATATCAGATGAATCTAAAATCTTGTTTAAAAAACTATTTTATGATTTCATATCGTGGCACGAATATGTCTGTTTTAATCTGTTAGTCAACTAGAAAAACATAGATTAGAAAAATATTAGTACAAATTAGTAGTTAGTAGTAGTAATTAGTAGTTCCAAATTTTAACATTGGAAATTTCTACAGGGACGATGTTTATAAAAATATAATATAGATATAACCAGCCAACATTTGCATGTTGAAACATTGTTTAATGTTATTCTTTATTTTATAATAACAACATCTTTATTGAATTACATTTAAATTATAATATGATTAAGGGTTTATGTTTGACGCTTGAAGCATACGATGACATTTTACAAATTATATTTATATTTTACATGTTTTATTATAGTCTATTACGAAAAATTCAATGAATACCATTTTTAGCTCGTATATAGAGATGTAGAAACGTTGTTTATTTAAATAACATAAAACAAATATATATGTTCATCAAATATTTCCATAAATACCCTCATATACTTGATGTTAAAATGCGTTTAGGACAATAATATTTAATATACTAAAAAGAGTTTTAAAAACTAACATTTGAGGAATAATAACAAAATATATATTTAGTATTTCTCCTTTAAATTTGGAAACATAACTTTTCACAAAACATAATATAGTATGTTAAACATATAAAACATAATGTCATATCGCTTGAAAATATTTGTCAATACACCATTATTAAATGTATACTCTTTGACATATACTAACTAATTAAATATCAATGTAATACTTATAGCCACCAGCGATATTAAATGATTTAATTATTCATTACATTAATACTTTTACATCTAATAATAACAAAACTATAACTTATAATAAATCAAAAGTATACTTTAAATTGGATGTATAAGTCCACAGATTATGGATGACGTTAAATTTTAAATTTAGTTTTTGTTTAAATATAAACTTGATTGGTTAAGAACTATAAGTTTAAACTTATATATATATATATATCAACATATCCATTTCAAAAACACAGATTAAATATTTATAAACAGGACAACTCGTCGCTGCCATATTAAGAAGTTGCGGGCGTGTGATGCGGGTAAGTAGAGTTCCCCAGAGGACAATGTCCCTGCCTTGCCTCATCCGTCAGTAAAATCCCAGAATTCTCCACAAAATATATATTTCCATTAAGGTTGACAGTACTTCCGGAATGTACTATTGTCTTCTCCTAAAAGTCTGGAACAATTTCACTCCTTTCCGCCCGAGGTTTTGTTTCCTTCTCAGCCCATGCATATGGATGTTTATACGGATATCTTGCATATAAATAAGAATATGTATAAACAGCATACCTATTTTATATTACCTTTGAAAAGCTTTCGATTGCAGTTAAATATAGAGCAAAAGTCTATCAAAAAAAGTACCTCCTTTAACCTATATACATAGAATACCGTACAAAAAACTAACAAATGATTCTAATCTACATTGTAAAACGGTATTAATGCATAAGCTACACGACCTGCGTATCTTCAGTGCTCACTCAATGCGAATTTCTGTCTTGGCGGACTGTTGTTTAGACTTTTAGAGAAAACAATGTGTCATCTTGCAACGTGCACAAACATCCACAACCAGGTTTCCTACTACTTCAAAGAATAACAAAACAGAACTTACTCTTGAGGCAGTTTTTCTCTCTTTCTTCTTCATCTCGTAAGAGCACACCTGGAAAGTATTGGTTGTCCATAATTGAACACACAAAAATGGTTTTAAATAAGTTATATTTTTTTCATGAGTGGGTGTATGCGTGTTTTGTTTTTAAGAGGAACGCAAGCTACTAAACATGGATTAATTGTTCCAATAAAATGGAAACCTGTCACTGTTTAGAGCAAGAAATCAATTATCTCAATATTAACAATATACTCACATTGTTTTTACTTTAAAAGTTTTTACAATATACTTAATAACGGCATATACTTTCGTAAAATTTTAAATACAGCTTAGCAAAATATAGTATACACATTTATATGTATATATATAAACATATATCCTATCTAAAGCATATCACAGTTTTTTTATAGTTAGCAATTTATCTCTTTTGATATAATTTATTTGCTTCGTCAGTAATGATTCTATTAATTATTTGTGCTAGATTGTGATTTTTTATTTGTATCATTATAAAACAAGATTCTAATATATCAAACAATAACAGATTACATAAAAATATACTCTCCTGTAAATAGACTTCAATCAGTAATTGCCAGCAGGTAATAACAATCCTAAGCAAGTAACATTTTTTTAAATTCATCAATTATATTATTATCATTCTCAATATTCTAATAAAACAGTACAGTCAATAATTACTCATTTTAACAGTTTGCCAATTTTATTAATTGTCTAATATATCAACATCGTGATAATAAACTAATATCGACTTCATCTACAAATTAGTAAAGGTATTAAAAATTTATTTATTATACCTTTTATGTGAGACTTTGTATCATCCATCTACAAACGAATAAAATGTTAATAAAAACAATACGTATATAGATGTAAATACTGACATCAAATAGTAATACATTAATATTATTGATATCCGATTATACTCTATATCAAGACAAATATTCTAAAGAACCACATTTAACATGGTGCATTTCTGAGTATAGGTAACATATAAGTCAAACAGTTATTTACTATACATTACGTTGATAGAAAATGTACTCCCAGTTGCCAAATATTTGACGTATCTCGTCTATTTAATAAAAAAACTACTTTCACTGCTCAATCATGTACAATTTTTAAATACATGTTCTGTATGTATTTTAAGCTACACGCTGTGTAGTTATCCAGACATTAATTCACAAACATTGATTGATTAAATATTTAGTAATGACTGTAATTAAGGTAATTTTGCAACTAGCGAAAAACCAATTTGTTACACAGTAAAATTCTAGACAAAATTAAAATTATGTGTGTGTGCCTATAGGTATCCAATGACTGTTATCATTTATATATATACTACTTATTTACTTTATTTACATGTTAATGCAGAGAAGTATATTTTCGAGTAATATTTTGTGAAGAATGCCTGATATATAAAAATGATATTAAAATAATTTTGTAATCTACATACAAGTTCACCAAAAATATAGTAAACATATATGCATAAATTATACATAATGAAATAAACATATTTTAAATACATATTTTATTTATTTTGTATATATAAATCGATAGAAGTGTTATAGCATTAGATAAGTCATTTAACAGGAATCAAGAGTTGAACATGCATTATTATTATATTAAGATTCCCCTTAGGCACATACCTTGAATACATTTGCAATTTGAAAAATATATATTTAAATATTCTAATGTTTACGAATATATATGCATACACACAGGAGTATAACGACATAACACACCATATAACTATACTGCTTATAACATATTCAGACAGTAATTTATATGTAGCAGCGTCTATATGTATATCTATTAACTAAAAGACAATGTTATGCAGAATTCAATAAACCAATCTATTCATGCAGTAGTTTATACTTGTCAGTATATAATACTCACATCATTTAAAAAAAGGTAATACATATATCTAACGTCAAAAAGCCATGAATTTCACATCATATATTCAAGTTGTTACTAAAATGTTAATCTATGTGTGTTAGTATTTTATATTATTCGGGAAGCATGTAAAGATTTAGTTGAAAATCTGTTTCTTATATATCCTGTGAATTTGTCTCAAATAAATTTTCCTTTAATGACGGGCTATATTGAACCCCATCTACGAAATATCAGAAAATAAAAATATGAAAATTAATACACATGTGCAGTATTCTATAAGATTTATTCATTTAAAACAATTTATAATTTGTAATAATATATGTAGTTATAAAAATATATTTCGTTTTTGCATGTAATCTACTATTATATTATATTAAACAATGTTAATTATTACTTAGTATACTAAGTAATTTTAGTATAACATGAATTTTCAATACCAAAAACTAATTCTACTGTCGATGTAGTCCAATTAAATAAAGACTTTAATTAAATCATACTTTAACTGTTTAAATTCTGCAAAAAAATTATGTAATTAATAATGACACGTACTATTTGAACAGGTTATGATAAATTAATCTTTTATTACTTATACGCATATTAAACTCATAATGCCAATACATTAAATTATTGGCGAACACAAACTTTCTATAAGCGCTATATTAAAAGTATAACACATTTTTTATGTGTAAGTACATATACTTTAATAATGATACGAAATCAAAAAAAATGTGTCTGGTTTATAAGCGCTACCTAAAGTGTGACTAGGCGTTGCATATGTATAAATTAAATTTGAATAATAATACCAATAATTATTGGTATTATTTAATTGGTATTTAATTATAATTAAACTAATGCAATAACAACTTTAAGAAATAAATAAAACGCAATTAAAGAACTGTTTAACATATACCTACTAACGGGAAATAATAAATACCAAAATAAGTTAATAATTATCTACAATAATTGATTCAATTAGAATTTGACTACTATTTCAAACAAACATATATTTATATAATTCTTTTATAAAAAATAAAAAAGAATATTAACGTTGTAAGAAAACCAGTGAAAATCGAACAAAAATATATATTATCCATTATAGTCCTTATTAAAGCATGTTATTCAATGAAAACGAATCAATTTTCCAATTTTTATTTTTTTACTGAATCCTCGAGTATTAACTTTTGTAAAATATAAAATAATTATCAACTTATAAAAATGATTAACCGATTTTTTTCATTTTATAAATATAAATAATTTATTTCTCTAGCTTAGATTACCTCAGCCTACTTATTCTCTGTAGATAATCATATTTAATGTACCTTAATAATTACAAATCAGACAGAAAATTAATTAGTTAGTGTTACTCCAGTGTATGTGACGAAGATAGTAGGAAGTGTATTTATAAAATGCTGCATGGAAGTTCTCATATTAAAATTAAAATTATATTTTGAAAATTAATTTTCTAAAGATATCTAGCATCAGTATCTATTTTAAGACCAGTGTGAGTTACATTAATAAAGTAAGTGTAACTTTACTATACATACCTTATATAGTTGTATTCATTCACTGAGTAACGAAACAGTATAGGTGTATTAATTAATGTGACAACATATAAGTTATTAAAAATACATTTTAAACATGTCACAATAGTAAAATATTCATGATTACCGTTAACTGTCTTTTGGTGTTAATTTAAAGCATACTCCACTGCGTCGTTGGTTTCTTTACTAAATCAAATTTAGATGTGTTATGTATAAAATATTAAAATTTCAATATTATTTTAACTATATTCAAACATATATGAATCAACAATAATTCATTGAAAATTTATTTTTCATAAACAGCGTAATTTAAAAGGTAAAGTGAGACCACATGATATAAATATAAATTATTTCGATACAATTATTTAAGAACGAGTGGGCCTTCAACAAGTGCAGGTGCTCAAAGCAAGCAATCTCCCAAGGAAAAATCAGTTGGTAATGAGTGCAATGTTTTGGAGAACGGTGGAAGAGCAATTTGATGCTCGATTTCCTCAAATGTACTCTTTGTGATCGATGGGCGTGTGAAGAATGCTTTGATGTAGAAATATGTATCAATTGTGTGTAGACGCTGTAGGTGCACGAAAGAAATCAATTAGTGTATATTATTGTTTCATTTACTAAAGTAATCCTAACTGTGTATTATATATATTTTTCCTAATAATTCATTCATTATTTGTTCTATAAATCTCATGACATAGGAAGTGGCGGTGTGACCCAAACTATTGCGGATTGACCAGGTATAAATTATTGTTTTTTTGTTAGGAGTTATATGTTTTGATATTAAAACCATTAAATATTTAACATATAGTTGTTTGACGAACATTTTGAGCAATATTTTAAATAAAAATTAATTCCATATGATTGTTTGTTCTTTTTTGATTGATTTTCAAAGTCTTAAGTGGCGGATACTTGAGCTACAATTGAAACAAAATTTGAATTGTTAATATCTATGAAATTTCATTATCTTTGTTATTTTATATTTTTATATAACACTTTATTTCAATATGTTCAAGTTTTAAATACACAATAATATTTATATGTTAGATAATATTATCATTTTCAAAATAAATTATTCAATATAAAATGAAATATTTCGATTATTTTAAACGTATGTTTAGCAAATATGTTTTTTAACTATTTTAAATTTACACGTTTCTTATTATTTTACAGTACTTGAATGTAAACATTCATTCTGAGCAATAAAAGTTTCTTTCATATTCCCGAATCTACCATTTGGGTATGTATGACATAAATCTACAGGGTGGCCCAGAAGTTACTGTCGATCTAAACAATATACAACGTGAACGTATAATCCATACGAGCAGGTTAATAAATGGGCATCGATATAGTAAGCTGCTATATGTATAATGCTGCAATTTAATTGGATTTAATCAATAGCCAACAATAGTTATATATTAAATTTATATTAATTGAAGTCACTATATTTCATTTTACGATGGCTACACGTAGTGATGTCAGTAACTACACTGTAGAGTACAGAATCTTAGCTGCAGCATGGTGGCACGAAGCAGGGGATTCCAAACCTGATATGCAGCTTCTTGTCCGTCAAAAAATTGAGTGATAAATTTGACAATGAACCTCCTTGAGGCAGTGTTATTAAGGCATGGCACGATAAACTATTTGAAACAGGAAACCTTTTCGACCTACCGAGAGCTGGAAAACCGAATGACTGAGGTGACAACATTGAACGTGTGAATAACGCTGCTACCAATACTCCGAAAACGTCAACACAACGATTTTCAGATGAACTGGACATTTTCTATAGACGACTGCACAAAGAATCTTAAAGAAGGATCTTCATCTGAAGCCGTGAAAACCTACAAATGTTCAGTTTCTTACAGCTGAAGATCATGCCAATCGTGTCCACTGCTGCAATTTGATTCTTCAAAAATACAATAATGTAAAATTGAAGAATAAGTTGTTTTTCTTAGATGAATGTGCTATGTACGTGTCATCAACGCAATGCAACGTCGTCATGTGGTGTAATGAAAATCCACATTTCTGGGAACAGATACAGCAATACCCACCAAAATTGATGATATGGACAGCAATGTCCGGAAATACTTTTATCGGTTCATTTTTTATAGATGGAACGATTGATTCTGACAGGTATATCCAGATGTTAACAGAAAAGTTCTTACCTGAGCTACGATGTCGTGGTCTATACTTTTCCTGTCACTTTCAACAAGACAGAGCCCCATGCTACACTGCTTTACAGACTCGTGACTTTCTTGACCACCATTTTCAAGGACAATGGATTGGTAAACATGGTCCAACACCATGGCTGCACAGAAGTCCCAACCTAACATCCTGCAACAATGCCCAACGGGGCATAGTAAAACGACGAGTACGTCAGCAGCAACCACAGTCAGTTGATGATATGAAGATGGCTGTATACTTGGAATTTTATGAAATCGACAATGAGATACTTCAAAAAATCCACAATCGATCCTTTCGCTGAATACAGTTACGCAATGATCTTGGAGGTCTTGAGGTCATCCTTATATCAAATAGTTCTTTATTTAACCAGTTTTCTTTTGAACTTTTTTAAATATTCGGTTTATCACATAAAACAATAGATTGTTTTATGTTTATAAATAATAAATTGTTGGGAATAATTTGACTTATTCGTTATTATTTAAATCGATAGTGACTTCCGGGCCATGCTGTTCGAAAGGCCATGCTGATCGAAATTAATATAAAATGATTACAAATAGCATACTTTCCTTGCATCACTCTTATACGTTACTACAATATATGCAGTATCATAAACATAATATATTAGGGGTTTAAGAGAAGCATTTTAAAGCGATAAAGCGGCTTACAAAATTGAGAATATAAACAGAAAAAAACAATAACATGTCATGGGAGGAAAATATTTCGAGTCAGCATAGTATTTTTTAGATACATTAAAATGCATAAAGGGGATATAATTCATTTTTAAAACACAGGACGTAAGGAGTATTTCTGCTGTAAACGGCATAATGTGGATACACTTCTTAAGACTGTGGATACGTTAGTCCTCTTAAGTGCTGCGAAATTAATAATACTTGTATGGTACTTACTTTTCATATTAAATAAGCTATAAATGGTAACATTCTATATCAGTGTCTTTTATTCAATTAAAACACAAACCAATTATTATGTTTCCAGTAATAATAAAACGAGCATATCAAATATTGAATGAGGTCAATATTTATATGTAGGCATTTTGTTTTTATTTTCCCCTTTTTAAGAGAGTGCATATTGACAGACCTTGTATGTTTTTAATGTACTGTATAATATTAAAATAACATTTTTAAAGTATGTAAGTTAATTTGAATTTACATCATTAAGAATATTTTTAACATAACTTGCAAAATATAAATTAATGTACATACTATACTACCATTAAATTATCAGTAGTATATGCAGCTTTATATACAAATTTTGTCACGGTAATATAATATTCTTGCAAAACGAAAATGGCAGGAATAAAATAATTGTCTAATAATAATTAATTTAATGTAGGTACTTAAAAATATCTATAATATGATTCTACATACTACTTTTCTCAGACATCTACCACATACCAGTAGTAATTTGGTATGGATTTTGTCTATTTGAACAAAGCTATATTCCAGTCCAACCTACGTATAACTGTAAAACACCACTTTTATTATATGAAACCATGTAATAATTAATTGGTATTCGCATGTTTTAGTAGTGTAATAGAATTGTAAATTACCCTGTGTAAATGTACACCTATATTAGACGCATTTTATCTTTCATAAAATAATATTATTATTTCTACACATGTGTAAGGCGTGTCCCATAAGTTCCAATGACAAACAACTGAATAACCGAGATATAGCTGTTTAAAATATATACTTTCTATTATGGGAAAAGCTTTCGTTCATTTGTATGTCGTTGGAACTTATGGGACATACAGTGTATACTCAAACCACGATTTTTGGAGGTGTAACTTACGCTTTTTTAACATTGATTTTCGATGGTGCTATTGTGTTAAGAAACCGGCGGCAGGCACCCAACTCTATTGAAGTACGTCTGTTTATTGTATTATTTATTTATTTATGCAAAGATTATACTCGCATATACTCGCACATAATATTGCAGTCCTTTATACAGCTAATATAGGTATAACCATTTAAACTAATATATTTAGAAGTTCGGCATCAACCTGGCAGAAGTGCTTTTCAGTGAGGAAGGGCTGCAAACCTGCTGTCTTTCCCCGAAGAAGCGGCATTTCCAGATGAGGAGAAAATTGACCTTTTAAAAAGTTATAATTCGTCTCAATTTTCCAGTAACTATAATCTATACTTAACGTTATAATTATATTTTGTAACACCAATATTGAGTCCATTAGGATTCCTTCATTTCTTTCTTGTAGAATTTAACCATTCTTTACGTATTTATTAATTGTTAACAAATATTTTATATTGCAATGTGTGACAAAAAAAATCAAATTATAAACTAGACCCGGTCTAGCTTTTTTAAATGTTTTACTAAATATTTTATGAAAGCGATACATTTTATTAGGATTCTTATAAATCGTGCATAATTTTTCAATTTCGCATAATTGGCCTATCTCATATATACTTCAATTTTATAATATAATTATAAACTATTATAATAGTTCCTCTTAAAGTCTTTGTGTATCTATTGTATTATAATTCATATTACTACTGACACCACTGATTTATACGTATAATGATAAGTTCTTGTCGTATCTTCTGTAACTATACTGCGAAGTTCTGTTTAATGGTAATATTAATTTAACCTTTCATTTGAGTAATTGCAGTTTATGTTACATTGCATTCGATTTTGGGGGTAAACTTTAAAATCGAAGAACTACCACACTGAATTGTTTTGCCTTAATCTTTTGTCTCTTTTGTTTCTGAAACCTATTTCAGAAGCACTAATATCGTTAAGCATTAATTTGTTGTATGTAATTTTATACAAACATATTATTGATTACGTATTTTGTATATATTTTACTTTTGTATAATTAAATACATTTTTGATATATCGGTTTTTTACTTATTGCATTAGATACAATATTTCGTATCTTATTTCTTTTTGTATTTATAGATATGCATGTACAGTCTGATAATATAATGTTCCGTTGTATATGTACGAACTCTTACAGGGGCCCGAGCTGGCCCCAATAATCTTTTAACGCCAGGAACGGCCGTATATTCGTGCAAAACATTACAATTATACGATATAATATGATATAACTATATATGTATATGTAAAATTTCTGTAATTAGCTTTGAGAAATTATCTTTATTTTATTTGTAATGTTTTATTAATTTCGTAAAAGAAGAAAAATGTAGGATATATAGGTCCCCCGCAATACGCCGATGGTTAAATTATATAAATAAATTATCGATAGTTGACATTTATAATATAATGATCATTTTCTAACTTCTCAGAAGAATAATCAAGAAAATGTATTAAGCAGTTAATTTTTGTATACAGCAATAATTATTCATTAACACAAACAAAACTGCGTAGTGTGAATAGTGTGTGAGATATTTCACGCGCTTAAGATGACTCCTACAATGATAACCACAATTATTGTCAATTTAAAATAATAATATATGTACATACATTAATGTATATATAATATATTAATATACAATTACGATATATGAAATATATATAATTCAATTACGCAGGCCCGTAGCCAGGCATGAGGCAGACGAGGAAACTGCCTCGTCGCTTTTTGCAAAGTGACGCCTTTTAAAATATAATGTGCAATTACCATAGCCATAGGCGCCTAACCATCCTGACTTCTTATTTCTAAAGGGCGCTTCCGGGGTGGTGAACAGAGTAGTTGGAGTAGATATGTTTAACAATTTCACACAAAAGTAAACATATGGTTCCTGAAAAGGCGCCGGCCCCATTACAGCGCCTTTTTTATTTATTTTTGCCTCGTCGGTATTGAAATCCTGGCTACGGGCCTGAATTATGAAGCAATATTTTCTTCTTATTTTTTTGTAAAAAATAATTACATTACTATTTATTGTTATATTACACGTAAATTACAATTTAAAAAGTAATACTTATAATTTATTACAAGTAAATTGTACTGAGACTTGTTATATAAATGAAATAAAATTATAAATATAAACAAGCCATTACAATTAAATTATAATAATAACAATTAATTGTAATATATAACGATATAATTAATTATGTGTATAATAAATTTTGACATTTTTCGAATTATAGGATATACAAAACCCTTAAAAATAATGATTTAAAAGTCATATGAAGATTTTTGTTTGGAATTTGTGATAGAATAGCCATGAGCCATGAAACAAATTAAGTCTAGCTACTGTCAGAGACCATAGTATGGGGCAGCTATGATAATATAGGTCTCCCCATAGAGTAATACATAGAGTATTGACTCTTATTGATTTCATATGCATTGCGTTGAAAATCTTCTTTATAAAATCGTTTTATTTTAATGAATTTTATGTAAAAGGGTAGACTAGAAGTAGTGTTAAATATTTTTATTAAATT
>JAYRBW010123713.1:0-16753 GCA_036023295.1 Invenusta paracnida | reverse complement strand
AATATGATGTGAGGTGCATTAGATAGATAAAATAACATTGCTACTCTTAAGTGAGGTGCATAAGATACTTATCAGGTGCATAAGACGTTTTTAGTGAGGTGCATAAAGCGATAAGATTTATAATAATTAATAACATATTTAATCACCGTGACATTTTTCCTATATTCCCACTCCTATATATTAATTGTGTTTATAGTTTCTGAGTTTATTATAATTTACATACTCGATAATCTTAGAGTAATTATAGGTGTATATCTATGACCAGCTATAACATTTTTTCTTGCTAACTCTTGCTTTAGATAAATTTACGTCAGCTAACTCATGTTTGGTTCATTTTCCATGCTAGGGCTTTCCATACCTGCCTTTTAATCTAGTTTATCATTCTTTATTTATTATTCAAATCACGTTTATTTCCATTTTTGTTATTTGTGAAGAAAGTGAGATAACAGAGATGAAACAAAATATATACAAAAACTCTTCCGCCAAGCATAACTTCTAGTTTTAGTTTTTTGTATTACACAATGCTTATGTATTCGAATTATATATTGGAATTATTAGATTAAAACTTTATAAATAAAACTGTTATTAAGTGTCAAATTTAACTTTAACATTGATAATAGTTTTATGCGGTAATTCAATTTGAAATTATGTTTATACAATTATTTTTTAAAGTAGGTAACGTACATTTTTTATAATACATTTATGAATTTTATGAATATTTCTATGATTTTATATTCTTAATACTTATCCATTGCTAAAATCGTAAACATATTGCCGTAATCGAAGAGTAATAATATAATTACTCTATAGAACACAATTATTGATTATATATAAAAATATAAATATAATCAATACTTTACACATACCTACATGTATAATTTTGAATATATAATTTATAAAAACAAAACAATGATTATTGTTTATTTTATTAGATACTAAAATAGACAAACTTCGAGTGAACATAATATGCTTTAAAATTTAGTGTCGTAACAGTGAAAGCCAAGAATAAACCTAAAATATATATCTTAAAATAAAAATAAGTTTATAATTTAAATATATTGTATTGTATTTTGTTATGAAAACGTGCTGTATTTTATTTTAAATTATAAACATGTATATTTATAAATATATAAACCTCTAGGTTTTTATTATAATAATAAATAGTATGTCTAAAATAGATTTTGAATCGTATTTCCTAAAATATTTACATAATTTGAAACAGATTACCAACCTATCTTTGAACCGTAACACAAATATATTTAAAATTGACTAGCGCTATGGGTTTAATTATTATAATCGGTTATAATAATTATTATTATCAAATTATTTTGAATAGAAATAAAATTGATTAAGATTGGTCTTTTAGACTACAATCTCTTGCCCGATGTGGCATCAGATGCTTGATCCCTGTGATGTTCGATACGATTTTCTCCTTTTGCCCGCACACTGAGAAAGTATCTGGTGTGAGTCACCAAGTTAATCGGTTTGGAAACAAGTCTCTAGTTTATCTTCATCAAAATTACTGTGAAAATATGTTATTCTTTTTACTCCCAATTGGAGGGCCGCGTCAATGTCCCGATCTCACTGAGGAAGGAAAGAGTCCCATCCGATAGGATTCCGAGGAGGCGGAATCGAAGAATGGTATAAACTGGACAGAAAAAAAAGAAGATGATTAAGTCGTCGGAAGTTGCAGAAGGGCAAGTCTGCCTTTGTTAAATTGTGTCTAAAGATGACGAATGAAAGGTTTGATAACTCGAGAGTGATTTGGAAGCTCGAGTGAGGGTCACTTGATTTGTGTTAAAAGCAGAGGCGGAATAGCGCGATGGTACCAACAAAACAGGCTCGGTAGCTGGAGCTGTAAATGTCTTTGAGGTAGCGGTAAGCGTCGAGGGAATTGAAGAGGCAGAACGGGCAGATAAGAGACCTCTACTGTGTTCAGAGGTTCATAGAAGATTCACCAAGATAGCCTCATTGAAACTGAGAAGAAGATCTCAGATATGCTTGCGGATGGAATCCGTCTACTAGCTCGGGAGGCTGCAATATGAAAACAAATCAACCACGTTATTGCAAAATCCGCCTAAGCTGTGTTGCAGCATTATTTTAAAAGAATTTTTAAAGGGACAATTTTGCATTTATATACGTAATCATGTACTCAGTTTATATTCAAACATTTGTGTTTCCAACTTCAATTTAATTCATGCTTATTTAATTTATTTTTTATTAAAACAATTATAATTTTTGTGTTTAAGCATTTATTCAAGGCCTTTAAAAAAAATCCAAAATGTAAATAAACTCGATTTTTTAAATGGATAATTCTGCATTGAAATACATAATTATTTACAGTGTATATTCAAACATTTGTGATCTCAATTTTAATGTTATTTGTGCTTATATATAATATTTGCTTAAATTTATTTATAAAAAATATATATAATTCGTGTTTATACATGTATTCTTTTATTGTGTTTGTGATGCAGCTACAAAAACATAATTTAATTGTAATTTATTTTTCGAGTTTTATTCCCATATGAGTCAACTGTATCCCGTATGATTGAATTCAATATATTTACTTGAACTTTAAAATGTTACATTTCCTAATGCATTTTAATAGTGACATGAGTATTAAAATATAATTTTTAGATTATTGTTAATTACGATTAAGTAAACATATTTAATATTGATTTATTAATAATGCCTACGGGAAATTGATTAAGATATATAACATTAATAATAAAAACTAACAGCTCAATCAATAACAACTATGTAAAACGCTATAGTACAATTGTGTACACGTATAAAATGTGAGAATTACATAGTCCACTTCAACATTTTTATACATATACAGTTTGAATGCTCTTATCAAGCTTGACGCGAATAAGAATCGGTTTTGAAGTCATAATCATATTCAATGTGCACTATACTTGCAATGCATGTTCTACTCCCAAAACTAGTTGAAAAATGAAATGTCTATCCACCGTAACCTGTTTGATCGTTAATTAGTGCATTAGATATAATAAGTTTGTTGATTAATGTCCAGTTAAATTTATAATTCTTTCAAATATTGTTTTTTGGTTGTAAAAGTACTTTTTTATTTATTAATATTTATAACAGGTAAATAAATTGATGAATAATAAAATAAAGGAAGGGCTCAGATTGCCACATTTTGATGTAAAATGTACACCATGTTCACATTAATTTCAATCCAGTGGTCGTCTTTTAGAAACGGTCAATTGACATACATTTATTTGGTTTGTCAACATCCAATTTATTATGCTATAAAGTGAATATTTTAGGTAATTTTATATTCTGAGTTTCGATTCAGTTGGATATGCTTAAACCTTTTTTGTTATTTATTTAATCCTCAAATATCCTAAAAACTTCAGCTTTGTAACATTTTCTTAATCTTGTAAACTACAAAATATTGTAATATATGTTGTTATATTTTTATAATTATTTATATTTGACCATTTTATTAGAGACATGTTAAAATTGATTCAGAAAATGATAAATTTATAATAAATATTAAAAAATAGATAAATAAAATTTATGTTTTATGTGTATACTGCCAGTTATCTACAAGACAAAATATTAATTTTACGTTAGTTTCGGTAGTTTTCGTTAATTTTAAAGTTTTTTTCTCTATTGCTATAATCTTTATGTTGCAGTTACCCGAGCTTCGAAAACCCCTATCCCATGGATTTGCACGAACCTGCGGTAACCTGCTGTCATTACCTTAGCGACTGTCCGGCTGACCTAGTCCCAGCTTTTTACTCAGTGGGCAGTCGCACCAAGCGTGGCGTGGGGGAGCGCTACAGCTCCCGAGAGTGGCCAATTACAGGCGGGGAATGGGGTACATCCTTCTGCTCTTATGCAGAGATCATCATCACCGGGTGAGTTAGCTAGTTAGTCTATATATTGTCTTGTCTGGTCTATGATAAGGGTAGGTTCCTATAACTAAAGATTATTTAAAAAACTACTAATTATGAATTTATTCAAAATTTTTAGTTAAAGTGTATTGCTCCTTATTAGAAGAAAAATATATTATGTTGATGTTAATGTTGATGTTGATGTTGATGTTGATGTAGATTTATATTTATATTTTTAAAGTTGTTAAATTAATCGTATATAGTATTTTATTAAATATTTTTTTCTAATCAACATTTTCTTTATACGACTAATTATATTTTTAAGAAAATTCAAGTACCATTGTATTTATTTCGTTAAAAATAATGTGCTTGTTTATATTAGCGACTTTTTTATACTGGCTTCTACATTTATCAACTTTTGCATGATACCAACTTTAACTCAAGAAACATTATTTTGTTTCAAATAATAATAATATTTTCACGGTGATTATTATGATTTTAATTTAATATATCTATGAATTATAAAACATGGATAGGTTATTATTAACAAACAATAGGTTGTCTGATATCTGAGTGTCTCCTTAACAACTACTTACACAGAGAAATAGAATAAAACTCGTATATAACTCAATTTTTGATGAATATAAGAATTTACCAGACATTTGTATGCGCGTACATATAAACATATTAACTTTCTGTCTTAATCGCGGTGTCGACGTGAAATATCATAAGCGAATAGATCAAGAAAACTGGAATATGTAGCTGACATACATAGTGAAGCAGTTGATTAGGAGAATATGATGGTATATATTATAAGGAGCGAATTCGTAATTCATTTGTATATCTTCAATATACATATCTAGTCGTGACCACAAATTTAAACAGTGATTAATATTCCATTCAAGTTTATGATGCGAGTAAAAAAAGTGATATATATTATGCTTGATTGTGATTGTTTCTAAATGTATTTACACAGTATAAATAGTATTCTCTGCTTTATTGATTTTTGCATTCTTTCTCTCTATTTTTATTATTTTTAGTCACTGCGATGGATCGATACGTTTTTGGGACGCCTCAGCTGGTGAGTTGCAGTAATTTTTAATATGTGCATTATTCATTCACATTTGCTCATTTTATGTACATACATAATACTTATCCGCCCTAAGAATCTAATTTAGCAAAGTCGCCGCTAATGTTTCATTCATAATAATCACACTGAGTGAATTAGTAGGCTTGTATCAAGAGAAACATTTCGTATATCGGTTAAAGAAAGTTGAAAATTTCCCTGAACTTTCCAAATGTTTTAACTGTGTGCTCGTTATAGGTTTTTGATGTTATAAGTTTTATTCTGTTTTATTTGCAAAATGTTTTCATTGATATTTTCTCAAAATAAAGCGTTATTTGTTGTTGTAATTTTTAATGTTCTAAGTATACAATTTCTGTACGATATCAAATAATTACCAATCACATGTATAGTTTAATAATAATAATAATATAATAATAATAAGTGAAAGTTTAATGCTGTGATGACATTAATGTTTTTCTGAGCGTGGATAGAATAGTATCTTGTGTAAGATACTTTTACTTCGTCTTAGCAATTTATAATAATCAATAATCAAAATTATTTAATCAAAAATGAAGTTATTCCAGAAATTGAAGGAAAAACGTATAATAAAAATGTGAATTTAGTAGAATCAAATACAGTTTTAATCGCAATAAATGACAACGCAAATGACATTTACATATGGAAACAACTATCTCAAATTAATTAATTTCCTAGCCTTGGTTAAAAATTGATGGTTTTTGGTAGAATCTGCGCTGGTGCAAGACTTAAACTGTCGTACCTCATATATAACTTTATATAGCTATACTTATACTTTTTAGGTACACGAGTTTATTTCATAGATTTATGTTTCCTATTTGAATTGTTTGCTACTATGTATTTAGTATGTATTATATGTAGACGTTTTAAATGTGGTATTTACACAATGATATTAAAATTTTACCTTAAATGTTGTATTGCTGATAGTAAATTTTTTATATGAATCTGTATGCAGAGCAGTCAGTAACAAAGTGGATATCTCGACATTTTAACCAACTTTATAAACATGTAGATATCTCTCAAGCACGTACATATATTGTGTACATTACACAGTTTCACTCAGTTCAAATCACCGCTATTGAAAATAAAAATTACACTACAAATATATTTCTATATATTTTATAACAATATTATAAACGCAAAAGCCTAGATAAAAAAAGAAATATCAGGATCAATTATTTTTTCAATATAGAATACTAGAAAACATTATATTATCCAAAAAAATAAATATTGAAAAAATACATTTCAGAAATTGTTTTTAAAGTATAAAATATTCTTCCTTTTGAAATCATGACTTTGTCAGTTGAATCCAAAAAATGTATTCCGTCCACAGTCGATTGAAGACGTATATTTATATTATTGCTCACATTATCCCATACACGAGACAGCCACTATACAGTTAAAATATAATTACTTTTGATCCGTTTGCCTTCTCTGAGTAGCATTGGGTATGATAATAAATGGGAAAATGTAGAACTAAAACTTACTATAATGATTTTACTAACTTCAACAATCAGATTGCTTATTTTAAAATTGTTTTAATTTGTAAAGCTGCAAGTGCTTGTATTATTTAATTTTATAATTATATTTTTTGTTACTGGATGACTATACTGAATCACCCCGAATACCTATATATACTATAGTTACGTTTTAAATGTATCTATAATCGCTTTAATGATGTTCTTTGTGTTACATTTGTTACAAATAATTTATAATCTGATAAATTATCATATATTTATTTAAAAAAATTTCTCCATTACATTTCGGTAATCTACAGCTTATTTTAACAACTATAAACATAAGTAATAATATAGGTAACTGACTATAATCATGTGTTTAGCTCTTCTCGTATGCTGTAAGTATGTATAACCGGGGTATAACTGCGAACTATACATTAATACGGACTATATATTTTTATTAATAGTTTCATATTTATATGAAAACATTTTAAAATGACAAAAACTCAACAAATTGTCAATAGCCTCTGGTTTTTGCATGTTTATAGGAATAATTCAATTATACATGTATGTAGAAACATGTAAGCCTTTGATGTTTACTATAAATATTGATACTATCGTATAAAAGCTTATGCAGAAGATCTACAAAGATTATACTTCATTTACAATGTATATATTCTATAAAAATAATATCATATTTGAGTAACTATATAAATATACCTGTTTTCAAGTATTGTGTTTTAATTTGATTATTTCAAGCAATTCTATGTCAGCCTAATTTTGTTGTAGTTAATTATTTAATATTATAAACGTATTAATGAGTTGTTTAGAATATGTTAACTATTACTGGCCAACTAAGGATTTGTAAAATATACTATTACCTCAAAATTGTATCGTATGTATATTCTTTAGAATGTCATATACTTCTTTTTTCATATGAATTGTTATATGATAGAATATATTTTGATGAAAAGTAAATTTGACACGCTATAGTATGATTAGTATTTTTTTATAATTACTTTGCATTCTATAATTCTATCATAATATATTATTTATAAAAAGCTTCAACATTGAATAATATTATTTAAAAATGTATTGTAACTTATAAATTAACCATAACAACCATAAACGTAAACTACGCGGATATTTTTATGAGTTTAAAAGATAAATGTCAGTTTAACTTTAATTTTTCTCACAAATCCGATTTAGACACATGTTTAATGACAATATACTATACATTAAGGCATTCAAAGTAGGACCTAAAAATTGAAACATTAAAAGTCAGTATATTTAAAAAAAGGAGTTATACATACGTATAAACAATACTATTACTTTATAAATGCCGTTAATATATAAACATTTTATTTTTATTAGTAAAAAATCTATTTTTTCCATAAATTATCAATTTGAAATATTTATATATTATTGAATAAGCAGTATGTATAATTATGTATATGTATTATATGTATTGTAGAATTATTTTGTATTATTGTAATTGTCTTTAATTTTATAAGCGTTATCATAATCAGTTTGTATGTTTGTATAATACTATAATATTATAAAATGAATAATGTATTCAAAAGTTGTATAAATTATACATGTACATAATACACTACGTATAAGTACTATAGTAAATGTAAAGTATAGTCATAGGGTATACACACACATTTTAGAAAGAGAGACATTTACTTGTAATTTTTTATATACTTTACTACTTTGAATGATTCAAAAGTTGTAATTATAATAAGTATATTACTTTAAGATACATCTATTAATAATTACGATATAATTTTTTTTCACAATTAGTTTGCTCCTCTAACTCATAATACTGTATAAAAACCTTCATGTTGAAGTACAGATATTCAATGTAATACAAAATCCAGGTCTTGTATGAAGTAAGTATTATTAAAAATAAAATGGTACACAAAATATGTTTTCTATCATTTTCGATATTTAAGTATCTTATTTATATAAGTTAGCAGTGTTTTTTTATTTATCAGACTACTTAACGCAGTCGTCATAAATAATGTAGACAATTAAGTTTAGTTCGTCCTCTTCAGATTCTTCTTTCGATCTATCGAAGTATTTAAGTAACTAGTTTATCTTATATATATACATATATAAACTATGGACTCTTGGAACAATTTTCGCCGACAAAATCGAACGAGTGAACTAATTTCTCCTCCTTTTATATATATTTTGAAAACATCGGGCAGCAAGCAAGCTACTTAAGAATTTTAGTCTATGTAGTGGATATATGCATTGACAGACCAGTTGTGTCGCACATTACGTAGTTGACTGGCATTTTCGTTTATATATAATGTAGGTATATCTTTTAAATATGGAAACATATTTACAATGATGCATTCATTCAGCTTGACGGCGTTGATACAGCCCGTAGCAGTTTTTATACAGCTGTGTATAAAGTCATTAGGATATTAGAGTCTGGTGTGTTGTTGTTGATCTGCAAAAACTTTTCAAGCAGCTCTAAATTTAAGTTGAGTGTTTTGAGTATAAGTAGAAAGCGGCCGAAAAAATCTACGCGTACTACGAAAAAGTTTTCACTATAAAACTAAAAAAGGCTGACTAGCACTAGCTGACTGACTGGCTGACTATAAGTATATATTTAGCAAAGTTGCCCTGCTGTTCAGTCTGCAATCACATTAGGGCGACCCCCTCTCTCTTGCATTATAAAAACTTTTAAGTCACCACTAGTAAGGCTGCATTAAGCTCATGAAGAACAACATACTTATATGTATATATTTACCTGAATTTTTCTGTTGGCTGACAATCCCCGACTGGGTTTAAATCCCCTTTCAAAGTTCCGGAAGCCTTCAAGAATCCCATAAAAGTCGACTTGAAAATTCTTGGAAAGATGGTGGAAGCCCTTAGTAAGTTGAGCCCGTCTTGCTTGTTGGATATATTTTAACGTTATACGGCTGATGTGCAAGACAGACTCCTATATAGGGAGAACTCGATGTATACATTATATATATATTAAACTTCCAATCAAACTGAAATAACCTCAAACACATACGCCGTTATGTCTGAGCGGCGTGTCAATTAAGCTTTGATCCATGATGTATGTATTCGTCAAAAGGACTCCAACCACAGTCTATAGAGAAAGCATAATGTAGGCCCTAAATGTTTAACTGAGTTACACAACCTTGTAGTATATACATATGTGTATTGTGTTGGGAGGAGCATTGCAGGAGGTATATCTTCCCTTTTCATGCGATCTATGAACCTCTATCCCGCTCCATTGCATCGAAACTGTAATTAGATCAGCGGGTTGGATGCTTTCTTTAATTATTGAACTGATTTCATGGCAACATGGTCCCATTTCTCTTTCATAGATTTCCCCCGTTGTTTCCATTCTTCTAGAAGTTGCATGCAGTTTCTTTATTAAAGATCTTAAGATACTGTCGAAGACTACATTATATATACGTTATATATTGTTTCACATAATATATTTAAGGTTTAATAGTTCTAACATAATGTTTACCTCGTCTTTGTATCCATATTATGTAGTCGTACTTGAATCATACTCATATGGCAGACATCTTTGGTTACCTATCACTACAATGTGAACTTTGAGTAGACATATATAGTAATTCTATCTTTTGCTATTACTTAGGGATATTAATCTTAGTCTTATATCAAATCTGTTTATTTTTTCTTTCCTTAATTTTAATTAAAATTTTGTAAGTCTTTGTAAGTATTTTATAAGTAATTATGTTAAATGTATTGTATGCATTGACTTGCATTGCTATCAATCATTATAATATATTTACTCTTTCATAATTAATATTGATTTATAGTATTAAACAGAGTTTCCAAAATTTACATACAAAAAATATCATTTTATTTTTGAAATATTAGATATATTAATATTTATCCGAAATAAAATGTACACATATATCAGAAAATGTAAACCGTTGTTTGTTTTTCTATTATCTTAGAACTGTAAGGACAATTAGTCCAATATCTTATTTTTATCATGTCTTTCACTTTCGTCCAATAAATGCTTTTGCTCGGTTTGTTATGCAAATAATGTTTCTATGTATAACATCGTATGTTACACTGCATATTTTAATAAATTGCTACCATATACAAGATAACATCCTAGGGTTATCTACGAAGCATTTAACAGACTGTCGAATCGATAGGCGAATCTATATGCTGTTAAATAATTGAGGACTTACTCAAGGGTGATATCTAGTCATTTTAATTAATCTAATTGTTCAAAATATATTCTATATATATATATATATAATGTAATATAATTTGAACAGTTTGTTTATTTCAATAAACATATTTATTTTATAATACTATATAATTTAAATCTCCAAACCCTTAAAAATTGTATTGGTTATTAATTTAAAGAATTATTGTCGATGTAATATCCCCTCGATGAAATATAAAAAAATACGAAGAATTTAACTATTACAGTTGTATTATTTTTCGTTTATCCTGTTGGTTTCTATGTACACCATAATATAAAAGTTATGAGTTATAAAATGTTTGTAAGAATTACAAAATATGTACTCATTTATGTGTTGAAAATATTTGTTCTAGATAAATTTAATTTTTATTTGGAGACAGCGTAAAAATATATGCTTTTAAAAACTAGCCGTATTATTGTAACCCATTCTTGTCTATATAATATCCTATACCCTTCAGTATATAAGTATGCATATGCATGTCTACTTGAATCGTTTTTTCTGTTTCGTGATAAAGTATTATTCAAATGTAATAAAAACCGTGTAAAATCAATTATTCGTTAATGGTTCAACACGTTACAAGGATGAAAAACTGTTTAATGGATTTGAAATATTTGGTTTTGGATGTATAATACCTACTACCTATGCATTTTAAAGAAAAAATGCTCCACATTTGTCCACTGCATCATGCAATAATATGTCAATTTGCGATATAAACATGTAAATGGCATTGAAGAAGAAAACCCAATGTGCGTTTTCTTCTTTATACTCTTTTTATCATACACAGTATAATTAAAAGGCCTCGCTTTCTGAAATAGCTTTATGGCCGCCGCCAAAACTAAGAAAAAGAGTAAAGCAATAATAATAAATATGATTGGTATCGACATTTACTCAAAGGCGAACTACATACAATAAGCACGAACACTAATTTAGATCAGAAGACTTTTCTTTGCTACAATTATGGTATAAATGAGGAGAAATAAGACCAAGGTTGTCGTTTTATTATCGAGATTATAAAAAGGTGCAGAGAAAGAGAATAAATTGGAGGACCGGACGTAATGTGGTTCTAATTTTCGCCCACCGGAAGTCACTTTGTCATAAAATCGAGGCTCTAGCCTATGCGATCAAACGTTGTGTATGATGGCCCCTTCCATACTGTTCCAACAAATATCAATAGTTCACGAAATTTTCTTCCACTCAAGCCAACCCGATCTGTTTAAGTTATTTTCTCGTAATAACGCGGCTACAAAGAACAACGACGTCAAAAGAACTAGTGAGCGCTATGTAGACAATGTAATAGTTCATGCCAAAGCCTCACGCTTCTCAGTGTCCTTAGCATAATATCTTCGGCTTTAATATTTGAGAAATCAATTAATAGGAAGATACTTTTGTATTCTAAATATGAAAACTGCGATAATTTTATTTATTTAATTTTCCTATTATTATTTTTTGAAGAAAACTGTTTTTATTTGTTTATTCGATTTTATATTTGATTTTGTTAGAAATACCTAGTTATTAATATTTTTCTCACGATAAATTATTGCAGATACCAGACGAATTTAATTATTGTTTTATTTAAATTTTTTATTGTATACACCGTTTTTCATTAAAATTTATATCCTAGGCATGATCGATGTTTTTTTAATTGATCACATAATAATTATTGAATAAATATTAATCAAATAATTTTGCATGGATAGATTACACAGGTTTGCATAGATAACTACTTAGTTGATCTAGAAATCTATGGATAATTGACTGTTGACTATATTCCCTAAAAACAAGTTTATAAAATATTTTAATTGAAACATATTTTATTAGCTAATTAACTCATAAAAATATTATTTTGAAATGACTGTAAATTTTATACGCATTTATTTGTACAGAAAAATGACTCAATAATGTGTTCAATATTCTCCCAGGTTATGATACTGTTTGATGTGTTTTAAACGTAAATCCTTATATAAACATATAAGTCAATTCTGAAAACATTGAATACGCAATATAGACTCCTACCCTTCAATATAATTTGATATATAAAATTATTTAACATGGTGCGATGTAGGTAACCATTTTTACTTTTCATTTTGAACTAATAGCCTTAATGTTTGGTAAAATTGCTTTAATAATTGATAAGTGTACTCGTTAAAAAGATACTATTGCTTAATTACTTAAGTCTTGGTGATTTATGTAGTACCAATAGTCTTAGAAAATAAAATCGATTTTGTTTTACTGTAAACAATTATTGTATATAATTTTATTTTTTAATATTACGTAGTAAATCTATCTAAACATGGTAATACATTTTATGGATATTTTATGATTTTTCAAAATAATATTCATGTTTATTTCTCTTGCAATATATATTTTGAGTTAGGCGGTTCTTTACTTGTTAATGCTTATTTCACATTATATAACTTTTGCTTTTTATGCTTACGTTTTAAATATAAATAGTTTAATGTATATTGGGAATTTATATACATTTTTATTTTTATAAATACATTTTCAGTTTTAACATTAGAAAATTAGTATAATACCCTTTTAAAAAATTCTATTGAGCAATTTTTTCATATTTCTAATCAATCTTCAGCAAATATGTATTTAAGGGAAAATATATTAAGGAAGGAAATATTTTTGTAAAATTAATATTTTCTCTCATTCTTTTTAGGTCTTCTTCCTTCTGATTTTGTTGTAAAATAATCCATTAAAGTGTTTTCTAAAAAATGCATTATTCGTTTAAAAGTATCCATTTAACCAACTTATTGTCAATCAATCAATCAATATTCTATTTGCTTTGTTGCTTAATGCACCGCAACATTTCCAGGACTCATTTTAAATGCATTTGCTTTCTTCGTCGAACACGAAACCCTTGAGTGATTGACACTTTGCAATATTATTACTTTCATGATGAAAACTTTCAAAGAGAAGTATTTTGCGCAATTTTAATGCATGGATTATACATTTTAATACACATCCATTTTCTTCTTCCGCAGAATTGTATTGATTAGTTTTAGGCTTCTTGTGGGTGGAATATGCAGATATGAATATGCGGTGGTCATATCTCATATATTATTTACTACATTATTTATTGACATTCAGAAAAATATTCCTCATTCTTAGCTATACCGATTAGCTACTGATTTATTACTTTTATTCGTTAACTATCCAGAAAGTTTCTTAGCCAACTTTTGACTTAAATTATAAATATTATCTATATGGTATGTATGCTTTCGAAATATGAAACATTCTAGATAATCAAATACTATAAAGTTTTGGATATTTCTAATTAAATAGTCTGTTAATTATGGGAATATAATGTGACTCTAAGATAACTAAGGTCAGATTGAAAGATACGGCAGTTTATAGAACTATTTGTGACGTCCGTTCATGCAGTGTGCTCCTTAACCATATCCCTGCATTCTATATTATTGCTCTGCCATCTCCCTGATTAATGTTATTTAATTTCCTTAGAATTAATTCCCTTTTCTCGATTGAGAAATGACACATAAATAATATATAATAGCTAAGGAAAACAGAAACATTTTTAGCCACCCCTCTAGTAAATATATGAATTGATACGGTTGATTTTAGTCTCATAGGAGTACTTACCTCAAATGCAAACTGATTAACTAATCAACAAGGTAAGGAATATACAGCTTTTAGTTTAGGTAGAATAATTTATCCATTATCAGTCAACGTATTGTACTCAGATTAAATTCTCCTTGGAGTCTATCTCTTACTCTCTTAAATTCATTGTTGAAAAGCCATGCAATGTTTCTCTATACAAAATAGCGTAATTATATTCCAAATTCCGATAAGTACGTAGTTAACATATAAACATTCTTGAGATTACTTTATATAATTCTTTCCAATTTATTTGAAGTAAACGAGTACATGTTTGTGTATTTTCTAGAATAACTGAAACTATTACTATATTTTCCCCATTAAAAGCTCATAGGAAATTATTTAAAAAATTGAAATTACCATGGGCGATTATTATAGATAGTGATTATTTCTAACTAGCCATTTTCCTACATGTCCGTAATATTTTAATAGAATAATATACTTACATATACATTTTTCGTTTAAACTCTTATTCTTTATTTGAAATATTTTAAACCGTCTATATATAACAATTTATATAAATCCTATAAAAAATGATAAAATCATATATAGATATGGTGAAAAATTTATTGTCTATTAACAATTACAATAATACCAATCATAACATATAGACTAGTGACTGTGTATTCGAGATATATAGGTAATAGTTAAATACAATGTGATATATTGTTAGAAACTGGAGTTAATAAATTGTCAATTGTACAATTCCTCTGCATTAGAGTTATAACTTTCACTTACCCAAATATTATAATTGAAAACTTCATCATGATCACTTGATTCTACTTCGTCTTAAATGTTCATGATAGGAGCAATATTTATACGTTCTTGCAATTTTGGAAATAATTCCAGTCATTTCACTGCATTTATTGTGTTACATATTCTTACGATCCATCAGATTTTGACGTTTAAGCACACATTTTGAAGATTTTTATTTATATTTTCACTTAATGCTTTCCAAGATTTCACCCATCACATGAAACAATTTTTGAATACGGAGAAGGATTTCCTGCCTTAGTCTTATTATCCGGTTTGCTTGCTTAATTTTAAACACATTCTTCATAGAGTTCTACCAAATATTCCTAAAAGGTTTGCTCCATGATACATCTGGGGCCTGCAAAATACAAGTCCAACCTCTTGATATCATAGCCACGTCTGTACCAATTTTATTGGTTTTTATACTTGATTGAATCTTGGTCTTATGGCACCTGAAAACATCCCATGCCAGGTGCCATAAGACCAAGATTCAATCGTTTCCCAAATGAAAAAGTATCCAATTTCTTTGCTACATAAGATAATACAGTTTGTTCGTTCATTCAGCCATTGAATGTCATTATAATATATGCATCACGAAAGTCATTTCAGTTCTTTTGGTAGTCGTTTGTCCTTCAGTACAATAGTTTTAATTTACTACCATCAGGTTTTGCAGCAAACATAACAGTAAACTTAGCCTTGTGATAGCCTGAAGATAATTTCTTGTACGAACGCTTTTTTTGTACCAACTCTATTAATTTTTGTATCTTGAAGCGCATCTATTCAAACAGCTCCACCTTTATCTGCAGCTCCAATGACAGACAATGAGTAGCCACAATTTGATTTTAGTCTATTAACGGTTAATCTACGTCGTATGTACCTACCAATATACCCATCGATCAAATCAAACAGGTTTTACAAATAAATTACCCTACTTAGTAACTAGGCGTTTCATGACTTTTCATGATTATTTATGATGCAGGCACCCACTTCACCGCAGGAAAAAAATTGGCATTTGAGAGCTAGCATTAAATCTACAACTAACTACGTCGTGGGTACTGTCATACCCATACTGTCACAGAGCTCTCAGCTGTATACTATCAGAGTGGTTTCCAAATCCTCATTTCATTCATAGACCGAAAGAAGACGAAACCCATATTGCTTTTCAGCACACTCCATCGCAATGGTGTACAGGGAGAGAACAAGCCCGAGATCGTTGAGTTCTACAATGCTACCAAGTCAGGAGTGGACAACCTAAACCATCTCGTACGATTTTATTCTTGTAAGCGCCGTACTCGCAGATGACTTTATTCCATGCTGATGAATCTCATCGACATCATAGGTATGAATGATTACATCCTATTCAATGATCGCTTAGAGGCTGCTATGACAAGATACAATTTCCTGAAAGAGCTATCACACCAATTGATCATATTTCGAATGAACAGACGAAGAGCCGATGACCCAATACTCAACTCCAAAGGGTTGAGAGCCATTAATTTGTTTGCACGAGAGGCCAATCACCCACCACCTGCAGCCGCTAATCGCAAGTACAGTTATGGCCAAAAATATAGCATATTTATAATTTTTTAACATAATTTGGTTAAAATCAAAATAAGTCGTATATAACATCCATATTAATTGTTTATTTACGAACAATACATGTTATTATGATGGAAACACAACGAATACATCATACAATGATAATAAATTTCAATATCATAATCTAGA
>JAYRBW010123702.1:0-16755 GCA_036023295.1 Invenusta paracnida | reverse complement strand
ATAATAGTAAAACAACTTCTTGTTTATTGTAATTAACATAATATATAAATGTATTTCTAAAGTAATAACACATCATTTAATATTATTTCTATACTTTTATTAATAATTTTATATTTTTTTGTTTTTATGTTTTTTATTAAATTTGGAAAAAATAATAATTTGGGACGCTAAAATACGGGATCGCCATAATATTCAATATTATTGAAACCATGATTGAATAATTACTTTTGCTGCTTTTTATACTATTATTATTAATATTACTATACATGCATACCAAACCAAGTAATAGACTATAGTGTTTGATTTACAAATTACATTACTGATTTTGTCTTGATAAATTTATTATACATGCAAAACGCCCTGCTATCTTTTTTTACCTTATGTGTGCAGTTGACATACAATAAATTGCATCAATGCCAATGGTACACAGTCACATGTCATCATAGTCAGTCAAATAGATTATTCTATTCTAGTCCTACTCCTAGACTATTGTCAATAGTATTGATATTGTAAAAGAATTTGCTCACATTTTGCTTAAGTGAATTATTTTTATACATATTAAATATAATAATAACAATATAATTACATTAAAGTGTATCAAAATAATGAAAGGAAGATGCAGTGAATGAAAACAATGACATACAGGTACAGTAGAAACTTCCAAATTTTGTATTATTTAAAATAGGCGCAATTATTAAATATATTTAAACAAAATATTTACAAAAAATATCTTCATTGCATTATTGCATAGCCTTGTGAAACGAGTTAACAACTAACCATTTATATCAAATAAAAATGCCAAACATACGTAAAGCACTAAGCAGAAAATATCTATAAATCGAAATAAGTAAAAATTAGCTTTACTTTTTGGAACAAAAATTGTCTGAAGGGGAGCTTTCAAGGATCCTCTCTCTCATTTTTGCTGTCACTTTTAAATGAACAAAATTAATATGTACCAAATTTAATGTTATAGCTTAAAAAACCTCTTCCACTTCTATCGCGACATATAGATGATTTGAACATGTTGAATAAATTTATAATCATAATCGACTAATAAATAGGAATAACAAAAATATATTAATATGAAAAATGATAAATCTGCAAAAAAAATGCCATGGTTACGCAGGTGTTTTGGGAGGTATATAAAACTGTTGCACGAGCATATCAGACAAAAAGTTGCACTTATAAGTATTTTGAGTTAACTATATAACGTAGTTTAATACACAAAAAAACATGGGTTTACATATTATTGTAGTACCTTATATTTATTTACTTAAATTAATTAATAATCTTTACGTTCACAATAAATTTGTTTTTAAAATAAAAATATTCTAAAATTGTATTTCTTTTATAAACAAGTATTAGTTATCATAAACTATTTTACCATTGCCAGTTTTACACACTTACTGCAAGCAAGTGAACATTTGAATAAAGGGTATACTGATCGATAATAATTCCATATACCATGATGACTTAAGTATATAGGCACTATATAACTTGACCAATGAAAACGATTTTTAATAGATCGTTCAGAAAGTATGGTAAAATTATAACCATTTTTAACAAGTAAGAAAAACTACGACTGTGAAATTCCCCTGTATTGACCTCCATCCATTAACACGCAACTTTACTGAAAATATCCTTATCTCATGATAATCAAATAAATGTATACATAAAAATCTCATTTCTGAGAAGCTGTATGTGTGCACCTTCTAAATTCCTGGAAATTATATATGCATTTATTTGAAGGTGTCCATGGAATTCAATGAGCGGTTTACTTTTTAAGTAATACTGTTAATACCGAACAATATTTAAGTATACGTTGAAACAAAACAGCTACTTGAAATTTGAAGGAAAGATTTTGAATATAAAATCCGATCAAGTATAACTCCTTGAAATATCAAGAAATGACTGTGAATACGAGCATAAAACATATAATTTTGAGGTCACTTTATTTGGATTTGATGTATAATTTTTTTTTCAAAGTATTACAATAATTAATATTATTATGATTAAACAAACGATAACGCCATTTCTGAGGTAACATTTATTTGCGCGACATGTTTCGAACTAAGCGTTCATTATCAAGCTAGAAGTGAGTGATACACATGAGAACATAAGTGTTAAATAGTACACGAGACATATTACAGAAGAAGGAACCAATCAGAAAAGAGAGAGAGAGACAGGAAAGAACATTACACGTTAATAACTAGTCGCTGTGGGAGCAAGAATAGACAGGAAAGCAGAACTATAAAGAAACAATTAGTCAGCATTTCTACAGATTTGTGTGTTTAAGATTGCCTTGTGTTTAGCGATGTGTAGGGATTCCAGGATAAGTAAGTCTTTGGATTTGGGATGCGTATCAAGAACCTGAAAGGAATTGTCGAACGATACCGTATTGTTACACAGAGAGTGATGCTTAAAGAGATCGCTCGTACGATGTTCATTAATTCTTTTAATAAGTAATCTTTTGGTTTGTTCGATATAGAAAGAATTACACTTAGTACTGGTATACCTATACACAACACCTGCCTTAAAAAAGATGGGAACATTATTGGAAGTTACAGAGAAAAGAGAACGAAGTTTCAGAGAAGTAAAATAAACAAAAATACCAGGAATTATTTTGCGAAGCTTAGAAGCGAAAAGTTGAGTGAGATCCTCTAAACAGCAGAGGTAGAGATAAATTAAGGTCGATACACTTCTTTTCGCTCAGAGTGGAAGGATTGCAGAAAAGAGCCTTTAAAAAATGGGATAGCAATTATAACGAAGAATGGATTTAACGAGAATGATTTCATTGTGAAAGTCTTACCAGGAAGAAGAAGGAGAAAAAGCGCGATAGATTAAAGAACGGATTGTAGATATTTTATATTTTATGGGAACAAGAGAATTGAAATTAAGAAAAAGGCCAGTGTCAGTAGGCTACCTATAAACACGAGAAATGAAAGAAAGATCATTAAAAATAATATAAAGATCAAGAAACGGTAATGTGCTGTTAATAGCTAAATCCAACGTGAATTTAACACTAGCTGACAAATCGCTGTCTAGTATTGCTCCCACAGCGTCAACATATTAATTTGTAATGATTTTTACCTGTCTCTCTCTCTTTCCTAATTTCTAATTGGTGATTTCTTCTTTTCTTGTCTTGAGTACTATTTAACCCACTAGTTTTTATTTGTCACAATCACTTGTAGCTTGATAATGAACCATGTGTTCGAAACATGTCGTGTAATAAATTATGTTACCTCGGAAATGGCTTTTTCGTTCATTTAATTATGACCAAAGGGTAACTTATTGTAAATATTTCAATACTTACCTCAATTATGTATAAACTTATTTTTATAAAAGAATACATTTTTAGGTACATATAGGTATATCCGTTTGTTTGTAGTTCTTTATATCTGCAATTATATTTATATATAATTATAATCAATTAATTTGTCTATGCATACTTTATAGATATCTGAGTCTGCTAAAAATTGAGTGATGCCCTGAATTAATCTATAAGTAATGTATGAATAATGTTTAGTCTAATAAATATCATAATAGTATTATTTCTAGAATAATCCCCTTAAAGATTAGTTGGTATATATACATATAAATCAGATAATACGCTTCCTCTTTTACCAGAGAAAATTAATTGATTCATTCAGAAATTAATTAATAGATTACTTTCCACAAGATATAGTATTAATTAGCGCACTAGAACAAAATAACCTTGACTACCAAATGACCATGACGACAATCAGAGCTTCCTCCAATTGGCTTCGACCCACATGGAAAATCTAATGCAATTGGAGGTGGAGAGCAGCCATCAGGTTCTTGAGATGTTGCGCTTCTTTGGGGAGAACCCCAAGCATACCTCAACAGAAGATGTGCTCCTCACTTTCGATCACTTCGTCAATTCTTTTGAGGTAAGAGAAATTAAGAGCATGTATTCATTATGAATTTAATTGGTTGATATCTTTCTTTAATAATATTTAATTATAAAAACTAAATAGTGTGTATCATTGAAATTAAATTTAAGTATATAAGATGAGATGTAGGCCTTTTACAGCCATGATAAAGAAGCGTTCAGCATCATAGGAACATCCATGTTTGTATAGGTATTTCTAGATGAAATACATGATCACTTCGTCTAATTTGTTGTTCTTCCTTATTATATATAAAAACTTGGAACAGCAAGAATAGACATATTATACATTCAGCAAAGGTCATTTCAGCAAAATGTGACTTTCTATGAAAATATTATTTATTCAACGAAGTGAGATTCAGAGCAATGCTAATTTTTTATGGAAATATTACTTGTTCAGCGAAATGCTTATTGGAAAAATACTATTCGTCAAAATAAGATTCAGCGTAGACTGACTCTTATTCTATACTGATCTAATTATCTTTTTCATTGAAATTGTCGTCCAAATAAATTGGAATATATAATTGCTATTTACCAATTAAATTTAAATTTTCTTAACTAGAATGGCAGCTTGCTTAGATAATTATTAAAATTGATTTCTATTGAGATGAGAATATGTGGGCTGTATTAGTCATAAAGATGCCCTTCTCAGATACATTTTCAACTATCCCCTTTAGGAATTAAAAGGTCATAGGTCTACATAATATCTTCTTTAGACTGGCGTCTTATTGAATGAATGAAGACACATAATACAATCAAGTGATCCATTAAAAAGATAGTTTATCTGCATTTAAATATTTTCTACTTTATTATAGCCTATTTGTTTTTTAAAAAATAACACAGTTTAAATTATAAATAATAATTAGATTCTAGTAAAAGTAATTTTATGTATAGATATAATATATTGTTAATTTTACATTACTTAAATAAATGATAATTGATTGCATAGCATCGTTATTAGTCTCGAAAGAGTTTCAATTATATATTGATCACTATATCTTCCTACTCATTTAAATAAAAGCAAACAGAATATTATTATTTTATTTCGATGGAGATTTAATATGAATTTAATAAAAAATACTAATAGTATTATCTAGAATTTTCAATTACTTATTATATACTAGTATTTTCATGCAACTTTAAATTTGATATGAATGTGCAAAAATTCAAAAACTTTATGACTGATTCAATAAGCATAAAAACTATTTAAAAAAATATACCATTCAAAGAAAAGATAAAATATATTTTAATTATTAAAAAAAAATTAATATACTATAACAAATTTATTGTCAGATTTAAATTATTTAGAAATGTATATTATTTTATTCAAGCTGTATATATATATAAAATATTATCAAGCAGATTAAGAATAATATATTACTAGAGAATGACTATAGTATTCATAAATATATTAATATATATTCTTTATTTTCTTATTTTCAGAAAGCTCATCATTACAATTTGAGTAAAAGAAAAGTATAATAATTCCATTTTCCTTTAAATTATATTGTATACTGTTTATATTACGACTCAATGTATTATCGGTGATGGTATTTCAGATTTTATTATTTAAGTGTATAAATGTTTACAGTCATTTTATATATAATATTATTATATATAATATTCTTACAATAAATGTCATACAAACTATATTCTCATCAAAATATGTTTCATTTTCATTTTCATTTTTCTTTTTAAATATATACATACACATATACATATCACGTTTTACTATTCTAGTAAATTCAAATTTTTACTACAGAAAATTGTCCTTTAGTTCATTGTACTATTATGTAGTCAACATTCTTTAAAGTCTCAATTGAACATTATTTTGTATAGTTATTGTTAATTTAATTATTTATTGAACAATCTCAAACATTTCCGTACAAAATGAAGTTACATGCAGGGAGAATTATTTCTATTCATTATAGGTACCTACAATAGTAAAATATGCAAATTATTTTTTATTTAAAGATACATAATTGTCGCAATATTTCTGTCCATTTAGTCTCCTTGATCATAATCGTTTTATTTGTATAAAGACAGACATGACTCAGCTATTAAATTTAAAATTAAAATATTTCACTAACGATTCTTACTTCATATGTAAAAATATATAAATGGCTCAGTATGAAATGAGTTGTCTTTCTAGCAGTTTTAAACACATAAAAACTCAGACTTTTGAAAACGTAGATTAACCGTTACAAGGACTATTTCATTCGTTAAATTTGTCATTGAACCGTTATTAGATTTTTTCGTCTAGCCCGTTATAAAAAGTCCCAGTATCTAATGAAATGCTTCTTAAAAAAGCACAGAAATTTGCAACAACCCTCGAATACACCCATATCGAAAAACTGGATATCAACTGGATCATCAGATTGGAAGAAAACGCAACGAAGTAGTTTGCTAGAAATTACATGGAGAAGCGGATTCGGTGAATATGAACACGATCGATGACTATAGGTAACAAACAAAGTCCCACTTCTTCTTTAAGAATATGCACCAGAAAATATATTAAAATGTGATGAGGATGGGTTATTTGACCGGTAAGTTATTGTTTTTAAATATTGTTTAAAAGATAAAATACACATAGTACATATATATGCATATATTACATAAAATCAACGAACCAAGTACTTTCATTTTTAATAGCATCTATTATTATTTTGTATATATACATAATTTTATAATTGTTTTTTACTAATACATATCTACAAATCGTTTTCATATAATAGTTATCTTATCATTATTCATCATTAACCTAAACCAATTTTAATAAAGTTGTAAATTGAAAAATATACAAGTTTGTATATATGGTATATTCGTCTAGATCGTATTTTTAAATGTGAAATATGGGAATATGATATATGGAGATGAAGTCTAAGTTGTATTAATTTAAAAAAGCATATATTTATACGTATAAAACTAATTTTTCATGGAATACTGATATACAAAACCAAAATATAAAGTCAATAAAATAAGAATTATTTATAGCGCAACATATTATGTTTCGCTGCAGCAAACAGAATTTGTGAAACTATACATAGGTGTATTTATTCAAGACATAACTGAACATATACTATATAGAAAATCGAACATACATAAACTGAACATACTAGTTATATTCAGTTAAGACTTGTATAAAAACACCCAATATATAGTTTCACAAATTCTGTTTGTCAGCTGTTTGTTGCAGCGAAACATGTTGCGTTATAAAAATTATTATTTTTATTAACTTTATTTTGGTTTTGTAAATAAATAATATGATTAGAAAAGTGAGACACAGGGCACTTGGTTGAGTAAATACGAAAAAATGATGTAACCCAGAACATAATGAGACATCAAATTAGTACAAGCTAGAAATTATATTTAGAAATAACTGCTGTGCTATCTAATGTATATAAGGTTTTTAAACTACTAAAAGGTCTAAATCTAGCTGAAATTAATACCAACATGAACGCTAGTGTGTCAGTATCACAATGAACTAAATTTCAGGATTGGCGTATAAATGTTATCGAAACGAAATTGACAGCGTCCCAAAAAGAAAATCAAGAGAAGAGCTTCTCAAAAACAAAAAGTGAAAATTATATGGATGATATTATGCATGAAGTAGAGACATTAAAGAAATTGATAATAAAAAGATTTAATTGACAATGTTTAATGCTAAAAACGCATATATAGATGAATAAGTCTCAATCTAAACCGGAAAATTTATAAATATATGAAAACAAAAAATAAAGAAAATTGTTATGGCATCGGTATACATTGTACTATGTATTTTTTACTATTTGATATTAATTAGCTTATAATCTAATAACAAAACATGTATTTATATGAGTTTCATTGCTTCTAAAAAAATCGTTATTTCCATGAAGTTTCTCTTTATTATTTTCTGGTTTATTTTGAGAATTTTCTAGTTTAGATATGCATATGTCATTTATCAATCTATAGATGGATTTTTAACAGTAATTATATTGTAACAATTAAATCTAATAGTGTTCTTTTTATATTAATTTTGTTATTGGCTGTACTTTATGTTATCAACAAAAGTATTTGTTTTTTCTTTTGAGTAGCTCGTTTATTGGCTTTCATTTTTTCGTCGTTTTTGTTTATATAGCAATTCATTTTTTTAAATAGTTCTATATTAATTTAATTTCATGCATACCTACAACGCAATTAAGAATAATTTATCTATTTATAAAATTCTGAAATAGTACAAACATATTCTGGGATCCTGCTTCTATTTCCGCAATCATTATTGATAGGTAACGCTTATTGGATGGAAGTATAGATGAGTCATGCACTTTGCATGTAATAACTTGTCTATATACCAAGAAACTGTTGTCAAGTTTTGATTGGTTGATGCCCGCAAAAGACTATAAAAGCGTGAGATGAAGAAAGTTTGATAATTTTTTCTCCTGTCTTGCTAGTGTGAGGTTATTCTCCCTCTTCTTCTCAACATGGTACGATGTCACACATTTTCCTTCAACACAATTTTTCATGCTTAAACATAGCCTTTTTCTCTCTTGTTTATAGACGTGTATCAACAGGATATTTCGTGGACAATTCAATGATCTAACCCTCCCCTTCCCTTTGACAAGTTACTTGATAGAGTGGATAATTTGGATACAAAATACTTACCCAGTCGGCCTCATATGTGGCGCATCAAGTCGAATAAATGGAGTCTACTAATCTTTCCTTCGGGGAAATATTGTCTCATGGGTAGAGATGACAATATCCATGATATACTGAAATACTTTTCCAATATACTCTAAACGCAGACGGAAACATTCAAACTAACTCTACTGTTTATGATTAATCTTTTGCGTTTCAATGAATCTTCCCCCTCTGCATGTACTTATGAGCCATTATTTCTGGCAATGCGCTTTACCTGCTGGACGCCTATACTTGTAAACTTATTCCATACTGGTAATGTTATTGTAATTGGACGTAATTTACCCGTGCTTCAATTGTATGCCCATCTGATGAATTTATTTGCTACCAATACTGATTTTACTTTTAACTGTATCTATTCTTATGTGTAAATCTATCATGACTACTTGCAAATAAAGGACATTTTCATTATACAATAGTTTTATTGTCCTATTTAAGACAGAAGAGCTAGGCATGTATATAGGGGATAAACCGGGGCGAGTTTGTACACTTTATATTTTATATATATATAGTGATTATAACTATGCAGTATAACACATAATTGTTAAAAGAGTTGTTCAATAACTTTAAGAATAGAACATTAATCTATATAATCTAATTCATTTAAAAAAATATTTGTTGGTTTGTTTAAATTTATACATAAACAAATGTTACGCGGGTATTTTGAAAATTTTTCACGTTTTTTATTTGCTGCGAAATAATTCACAATTTGATGAGTACATCGTTCTTCTAGTTTATAATTGTAGTTGAAAGTGAGTTTAGAAGTTATTATTCATTTTTATAGCATCAAGTAATAACACAAATTTTTATTTTATATTTTAACAGAGCTATATTTATATGAGGCGAGTTTGACATTTTGAAATGTAAATAATAAATTGTGGTTTCTTCACTGATTTGATAAATATTTTCTCTCTAATCATTTTCTATTTCTATTATCACTAAACTATATTAAATTAATAACATTAATATATATTTTATTGTTACCTATATCTTTCAGATGATTCATAAATATGTTAGAAAAAAGCAAAGTAAGGAGAATATCATCGAAAGAGCGTTAGAAGCTATAAGGTTTGGCTCTAAAATACAAACAGTGGCTAAAGAATATGGGGTCGACGTTCAACTCTCCAATTTCGTTTAAAAAAGAACAATGCAAAAAAATCAGGTGGCCAGATGATTTTTTATGAAGCGCAGGAAGCACACTTAAAAGGCAGACTGTTTTATCGCTCAGACCAGGGTTTTCCATTAACAACACAAATGTTGCGTAGCATTGCATACCATTATGCCAAAAAAGAGCAGCGTCGCGGGAGACTTCAAAAGAAGATTCCTAATAACTGGCATACTGATGAACTAGCTAGTTATGACTCCTATTTGAATTAAAAAAAAATACATGATGACATAAGTCTGCGTATTGCCGAATCTCTTTTAAAAAGTCATTCAGAGGCTTTTAAAAATGGACGCGTTACTTGGTTCTTTGCTGATGCTTTACAACTATTTGAATAGCTGGACCTAAAATCGTCACCAAAATTATTCTATAACTGTGACGAAACGGGTTAATCCTCAGTTCCTAACTCAAATTCCAAAGTTTTAACTAAGAAAGGAACCAGGCAGGTCAATAAAATTACCATTGGTGAAAAAGGGACACTCACAACTTTAATGGTCACAACACCAGTTACAAAGACAGAAACGAAGATCGCGAAAACAAAATCTATAAAAAGTCATCCCATCTTCCTGTTTGCATAGATTTGGATACACAAACTTGCTCGAGATATACCAAGACGCAATCAAAATCAATCGATCTCAAGCATAAAAAATCAATCAAAATCTCGCCACAACTTCCTGTTCTAGATTTTGATGATCAACCAACTTGCTCAAGATATGTTACAAATGCTTCTGATAACAATTCGTGTTGTGTGTGTCACTCAAATTATAACAACAGCACCGAGGACTGGTATCAATGTCTGGAGTGTTTAAAGTGGGCATGTGAGAGTTGTTACTCAACTTCATCATGTGCCAATTGTGCCTAACATTATTTTATTACATAATGTCAAACTCGCCCCATGTGTTCTTACTAAAATAAATTTATTCTGAATAGTTAATATTGTTCTTGATCATTTTATAACCATAGGCTATTGTAAACACCATCTATGGTTAGCGTTAGCAAAAGGTTTTATTTAAATAAAATTATAATTATGTCTATGATGTTTAGTTGAACAAGAAAGTGTACAAACTCGCCCCGGTTTACCTATGTATAAAATGGGGCTCTGCCTATGTTTATATTCGTTTATAAACATATATATTTATATGTATGTTTTATGTTCGCGCGTTCCTTTTATGCTGTTTGATATCTGTCATTAGCTGAAGCCTCAAACGGATTTGATTGTCGGGAGGCGAGGGGGAGCAGGGGGTGTGTCTTTGTTTCAGTGGTACCCCAGCCCAACTACTTGTATCTGTATACCCATTAAAAATCTACTTAATTGCAAATTGAGTTTTTATGTACTTTAGTCTGATTTATTAACGGTCAAAGACAGGCCCATTTTTCTTATTAGCTTAATGACCAGAGAGGCAAAAATCTCTCGAACTATTCGATGATGCTATTTTTCTTGGCTAGACGATGCGGTATTGCACAATTTTCTATTATTACGAGTATTTAGTACACCTAAATAACTGGCTCCAAAGGATGAAAATTAGTATCACATACATAGAAATATTGGCACATGCGCGCCATGCGTGTGCATGCCCTGCAGTATTATTTTTTATGTATGTATATATTGTCAATTATACGAGATCTCTATGACCACATAATAGTGGCTGTCTAGGAGAAAGTGCCAAGTTTTATATCTCGTTGCAATAATGTATAAATTATTTAAAACACAAATACAATTACATCTTAACCTTCTAAAAAACACTGAGGGGAAGTTTCGAAATTTATTTTTTTCTGAAAAATTCTATTTCAATTATTGTAAAAGAGCTTAATTTCAACTTGTAGAATTTCCCTGGTCAGGGGCCGAATTAGAGAGGCGGGGAGATCTCTTAGAACTAAACTAAAGTTGTACTTATAGATAAAGTAAAGATTTTATCGAAGTGGTGAAATATTTCCCTTTGTAAAAAGTACCTCATTGAAGCTCACACTTATTAATTCTCTACTCTATAACCCCATGTTCCTCTATTTTATAACAATGGAATTATACAAAATAAAATAAATTATGAATGTCTATCCAATAAAATTTTGAAATGTTGTCTTTAAATTAAATATGTCTCTCGAAATATGTTTAAAATTATCTATTATCTTTGGCTCTATAGCTATAGAGCTTGCAACTTTCATAAAATGGGCCACTGATGCTGCGGTTTATATTATAGATTTTCATGACGAATCCTAAAAAGTTATAATAAGGGACTGCTGGGCATACTTATGTATATAAAAGTTATTCAACAGCTTAAGTACTGGGTAGATGTGATTGTCTTTATTGATACAGAATAAACACTTGTATACAGAAATGAGTGGCACCGTCCATGTACAAACAAACTTCGAACTGCAGCAGAATAAATGGAATATAGACTTCCCCCAGTCAGATAGAGACAAATACTGCTCCTTGTGAGACTTCTTGTGGTTCACTGTAGAAAACTGCCTCTACGGTGTTATTATTAGGTTACCGTTAATTCTTCAGACCAAACCATTTACTTCAATAATTTTCTGTTTCTTTGTAATTTCTATTTATACATCACGCATTCTATACATAGAATATTTGTATAACATTATATGTATGTATCGCCATTAATAACTGCGTAAAACGTTCGTATTTGTTTATTTCATTGAATATTGATGTATGTTATATGTTATATATTATATATTGTATAATTTCAAGGTAAATAATAATTAATTAAGAACTGTTTTTTATTTGTGAAAGATGTTGATCAATAGCCACAACGAACTTAAAATGTTAAAGCCAATTTTCTATCGAAATATGCATATATTTTAAAAAGATAAAAGCTCCGTAACAAATATCATTTAAAAATTACATAATAAATATTAACCTTACATAGACTTATTTTTGCTGACAAATCTTGTACAAAATGTTTATTGCTGACATAAAAATTATATTTGTTGGAAATATATTTTCATATATAATTATAATTTTTATATTCAATTTAGTCTAGAACATTAAATATGCAAGTAACATTTTCTTAAAGCATAACATTTTAACTAATTATTTCATTAACTGCATATAGAGTACACATATATTTAAAATAGCGAAGTCGTTTCTCTATGTATAATTACTCTATGGCATTAAATATGTATATGAAATAAGTGTCTAAAAGTGGTAATATTTAAACTTGTTCAGATAATAATTATGCCATAAATTAAACTGACCGGAAATCCTTACAAATAGAAAAAGTTATAAAATTGAAAAGAATGACAATAAATATTTAAATATAACATATGTAAATAAACACAACTAATATCGCGCATATATAATCGAGTTCTTTAAGAACGAATTACAGTTCCGTTAAATACTGGAATCTTTTGCTCCATAATCCCCGAGAAATAAGCAAACAGTTCTATAAATCATCTGTTTTCTGAACTGTTTGTTTAATTTTCTTAGAAGACAAATTCCCACCTTGCTAAATAGTCAAGACATAATATTCCGTCGATGTTTGTGAACCTGCAGAGAATATGCTAATGATCATATATCTCCTTTAGAGATTTTAATGGGAAAGGTTAAATAACTGCCTTTATTGAACCATCTGTACCATTTTAATATCTTTAGTGTTAACATTTTGAGTAAACAAAATTTCCTATAAAGTTATTGGTGGCAATTCCTCAGCCTAACCCTAACTCCAGATTATACATTTATAAGAGGTTAATTTATACATGCTGAAATAATAAGCTGGACATAAATAAAGTTTTTGACATTTTCGACTCATTTTATTAGTGTGCATGGTGATTCAATTCGGTAAGTTGATTTTACATTAGTTTGTAATTTCATTTTATTAGTGATAAATAATGAAATAAAATATGTTAATAGTATTCATTGTGAAATATTCTAACTCGAGATGTAGTAGATAGAATACACGTGTAACTATATGGCTATATATAAAATAATGAATTGCTTTCATCAGGGTATAAAAGAACATTATGTTGCTCTCAAAACTGTAAATTGTTTGCATTTTTTATATCTATAGATAAATGCAATAAATAGATGTATTTAGGTTTTTAATGTAATGTATCCATTGAATTGGAAAAATCCGTCAACAATATTCAGAGTTTGAGTATATCTTAACGCACCATTTCATAATGAAGTGATGAAAAGAAGTCGCGAACGCACTTTAAAGATATAAATGCATTTAATGAAATGCAGAGACTTTTCGCTACAATTTTGTCAACCTGAATGACTGATAATCTAAAACAGAAGTAAGTATATAAGTGAGATAGTAAAAAAATAAATAAAACAGTCAGGGAACTGTGTAAATTGATTGAAAATAATAATCCGGATATATAAAAGCAAATTCAGAATACAATGTGGGAACATGTAGATAACACAATATACAGAAGGATAAAGTTTAAGAGAATCAAATTTAGCTATAATGTAAAAGCGACGAGCCTGAGCGAGGTAATCTGAGCATTTCTTAATATTTAATGACTTCGTCACTAAGCGGATATTTGTCGATTTGTTAATAGATTGCATAGTCCACGAGAAATAAAATAATACATTTGTGCCGTTTTTAAATTGGAATTCGCGCTGTTTTCCCTGTATTTTTACTACAGGGTATGATCGAATTTAAACTTGCACCACTTTATATTAAAATGATTATCGCTCCAGTAAAATCATATACATACATACATATAGTTGAATACTTTCTTCAGTGAATTTATATAAAGGCAATTGTTTGAATGTGTTCTATAATATACTATCTATAAATTATAAAATTGTAATAACTATATACGTATGTATTGAAGGTGTTAAAATCGTAAAAATATGTATTAATCAAGTATATGTATTTTAAAATGCAGATGTTAATTTAATTTATAGAAATATTATACCTACGTAAATTACATTTAACTGCATTAATCGTTATTTTCTTTTCAGACAAATATTATACATGAATATATATATACAAATGTATATTACTAGTAAAATTCATTATTTTTCACATTTAAATTATTGCAAACGGTATAATATATCAAAATTAATTCAGTTTAGAATGTAATCTCTACGTTACACAATTCAAAATTTAAAATGGACCCCGCTATTATGAATTAGCATAATCATGTTTTGTGTGCTAAACTTTAAATAATAGTTTTCGTCTGTTTTCAATCTTTTCAATAGTAGGACCCTTTCATGTCAAAACTTGTATTCTAGTTTAACAAGAAAAGCCGCACATAAGATGAAAGACAATTCGAAGAATGCGGCGAGAACCCGACGTGAGAAAGAGAACCGAGAATTCCAGGAACTGGCGCGACTTCTACCCCTTCCTGCCGCCATAACAAATCAGCTGGACAAGGCTTCCGTCATTCGTCTCTCAATAATGCATCTCCGAATGAGGCATCTCTTTCCCGAAGGTTAGTTCGTTGCAAAAATTTGATTGTCGGCAAAATTGCTCAATTGCAAATAACTAGCTCGTTTATAATTTGCAACAGAACGTGACTGTTTTCATAAATAAAATTATTTGATTATAACCTTACTACTTAATTATATGTAGTATAGTAATAAGAAATTAATAAGCATAAGTAAAAGTAAAAGTAAAAGTGTAATTTTTACTTTATTTGAACAAAAAATATATATTTAAATGACAAGAAATTTAATAAGTTTCAGATATTTTATATTAGAACAATAATCAAAATTAGACGCTTTAAGTCTTTAATTTCAATTCTTTTGCTTCATTAGGCAGAGTTATACACATGAAATCGAACTAATTATTTAGTGCTATTTATACTTAATTAATATATAAAATTGATGTTCTTATTTGACAATTTTTTGTCAATTATTTGTCTTTCATATTACTCACTTTTCTATTGTAATTATTAATAATTAGTATTCTCTTGAGATAAATTAAGCTTTATGACAAATAGTAGGCATCTATATATAGAACAGTGCTTAAATTTATACGGGAGCAGTACTTTTTCTTTACACAATATTTTTAAATGTAGAGGATGCTTTGTATTTTGATGAGTATTGTTTTAAATTCGTTATTTGTGTGTTCAATTTCAGGACTTGGACAAGTTTGGAGAAATTCTTATTTCTCTAGAAATGCTATCGATAAAGATCTTGGTTCATATTATCTACAGGTATATACAAATGATAGATACATATACATTTGTTCTCTACTTACTTATATCTTATTTAAAAAAATACCTATATTATAATTGAACAAACTGTTTTCATTATATATAAGTTCAAAAATTTTACACGAATTTGTGGAATGATGACAGTGTGTAAATTATCTCAAAGCGAAATTTATAAAGTAAATTTTTTAAGTATTTAATATTAATGACGTATATCATTTGTAGACATTGGATGGATTCGTGTTAATGTTGACTTCAGATGGGAAGATCATGTACATCTCTGAAACAGCTTCTGTTCATCTTGGACTCTCTCAGGTAAAATAAATTATTTAGATACAATTACAGATAAACTGTTTTTATGTGCAAATTAAGGGATGATTTGTAAAATTGTTGTTTGTATTTGTTATTTAATGCCAAATTTCAAATTTTTAAAACGTTTATTACATGATAAAATGTGTCTTCAAATAAAAGTATTTGAAAGAAATATAAAGTCAATGAACAAAAGTAAATTTTCATAATTTTGGGTTAGCTCTTTATAGTTGTAGTAAAAGCAAATAAAAATTTACTTAATTTACTCCATAATATTATATTGAAGAATGTAAACATTTGAAAAACATATCCGTGTTTACAAACGTTTAGCATTTTTATTGCTCTGCTCTGTATGTGATGTATAAATTTATTTCACTTTGCATTCTTCAACCTAATTCTTCAATCTTTGATATCATATCATATCAACAATGACATTGATGTTAATATCAGTGAATTCAAATAAACCTATAATTTCATTAACACTGATATCATTAAAATAATAATAATAATAATAATAATAATAATAATCCTTTATTAAATAAAAACACAAAACGGTCTTTACGAGGTAGATACAAGGTAT
>JAYRBW010123691.1:0-16756 GCA_036023295.1 Invenusta paracnida | reverse complement strand
GGTTTGAATGAATTTATATATTTTTTAATTGTCTGTAGCTAACCAGCTTTTTGCCATTTTTGGCGATAAAAAAATTATATATGTATACTAGATTATAGATGTATTCCGTCTATAGCATGACTATAGAATCTTTGTTTTTTCTACATTTCATATATATACCTATATGTATGTATATAATTCAATGCAGACAGCAATTAGGTAGAATAATGGTTGTGTGCTAAGAAAAAGTTAATCGGTAAGTAAACTGTTTATCTAAATTGTTCACAGATTTTCTCTTCCTGTGTAGAGTTCCATTCTTGGAATGAGGAAATTAGTCAATGGTGAAAGATTTTAGTCTCTTGGATAATACCTCAACAGATCTGCAGTCCATTCTAACGTTGGTAAACAATGCAAACCTCGTATTCATGAGAACAAATGGACTTCCCTTAGATCAGATTGACTTGAAGCCATATGTGGAGTTGTGGCTGCTCAAACATCGGTCTGTGGACGACACTAGATTACGGCAACTGGCAAAGAAAATGGTTGGGAAGCGAGCTGTGTGGACTCGCTTTTAACTAATATTAGTAATTCTATAATAATAATAATAATAATAATAATAATAATCCAATCCAATCCAATTAATCTCTGTGAATTGTTACATTTGTTACTTTGTCTTCTTGCTCCTGACTGTTATATTGCAAATTTTATAAATTGTATGTTTAGTTGTATGCACTTTGAAAGCATATATAAATATTTTCTTATATATTTACACATATTATGCAGAGATATTAAAAAAATATGTATTAAAAATACAAAAATAGTTGATTTCTGATGAAAAAAGTAGTGAAACGCTGTTTTTGAGTTATATCCTTCCTAAAATGTTACCACTACTCACACTGATTTTAACTTGGTATAGTGTAGACGCATCATGGCACCAAACAATTTACAATATAAACAATTTACAATATAAACAATTTACAATATAAACAATTTACAATATACTTTTCTTGTACTTTACGCGTGTACTTACACACACAGTATAATTATGTGGAAATAAACACATGCACATAACATTATGGCTGCCGAATGAGTTAAGTAAGCGAAAGGTTCAGCTAGACATGTAAAGGTAGATCTCAAACTCTACATTTACACGTCGAGTTATACATTTACATGTCGAGCTCTACTTTAGATGTCGAGCTCTACTTTTACACGTCGAGTTATATATGTACATTTACATGTCGAGCTCTACCTTTACATATTGAGTTATACATTTACATGTCGAGCTCTACCTTTACATATTGAGTTATACATTTACATGTTGAGCTCTACCTTTACATATTGAGTTATACATTTACATGTCTAGCTCTACCTTTACACGTCGAGTTATACACTTACACGTCTAACTTTACTTTACATGTCGAGTTCTACCTTTACACGTTGAGTTATATATTTACATGTCGAGCTCTACGTTTACATGGTGAGCTTTACTTTACATGCATGCTCCACATTTACAAGTCTAGCTCAACCTATCGCTTATTTAACACTTTCTGCTGCCATGTAACATACACATATTTAAACAAAAAGTAGTATGTAAGTGTATTGATTAGTTTGAATGGGTCTTTAGCGCTACATATCTATAACTTTATACAGGTGTAATACAAAGAAACATGTTAAAACTAAAATTAATGTAATCAAATTTACTCGAAATATAGTTTAAATTTTTTGGAGATTCAGACAGATAAGATGTTTTTTTAATGCTCCATGCATAACCGATATATCGCGATATTTTAATAGACCCAATTTTGTATTTCTGGCTTCAACCAAATGATTTGCACTATACAGTATTGTTTATTTTAAACAATTTAATTAAGAAAATTGGGACTGCTTAGTAAAAAAACGTTCTAAATAAAATCAAGATTGAATTGAAGAAAATTCATCGACTTTCCTTTGGAAAATTAATTGGTGAGAGACGGACATCCAATAAAAATAGAAGCGTTCCGTTATGATAGAACTACAACAGGCGAGGGGGGGGGGGGTGAGGGGCGACACAAAATGATTGGTAAAATTTTATCTCGGAGAATGTAATTCTGCAATTTTGCTCATAATTCATAGCTCAAAATAAAACAAAACCAAGTAAAACATTTTTTACAAACTTTAAAAATATATAATGTTTAAATAAGCAAAAATAAATAAATGCTTGAATTTAATGTAAATATGAATATAGTATATTTAATATTCATTTATACAATTTTCAACACAGAATTCTTAAACTGGATACGAATACCCTCTCAGGGACATGAAAGATTACGCTAGAATAACAATTATATACCGATAACTATCATGATTAATCAGTTACATTTAATTTCAGACACATAATGTATGTGAATCTCATAAACATAGAATTTTCATAGAATTTCACCCAGAATAATATACTAACGATTAACGGTACAAAAATGTATGAAATTTACATGCATTGATAATTCGAGCTTCGCTAAAATTTATGATTTCAATAAATAAAATAAATTTATCATTAAGTCATAATAGGTTTCCAAGTCAATTATTATAGCGTGAGCCTAAAGTTTTGACAAACTAACTTTTAAATTCAACTAGTCGTCCAAGTATACAACCATCTATAAACTAAATAAAGTTCAAACTCGTCAACAGAGGCAAGTACAGAAGAAAATTCGGTTTTATTGACATAAAGAAATGGGTAACAAGTTATACTATAAATATGATATAGTATAGTAGAATCTTACTTTGTGATTATATTAGTATTGTCGTAGGGGGCTGGGTGCTGTATACATATCACACTGCAGCAGAGAATCTGTACTGGTGCGTATACATATGTATGTTGTCTACTGACGATGACGATGACGATGTATATAATATTATGGAATGTTGTCAAAATTATCACATTATTATTTACAATCACGTAAAAAGTAAGCGCTCATTAAAAAATACAGTAATTACACTTTTATGGAGAAAGTATGAAACTGCAATTAATAATAAACAGCGATTTGTTCAAATTTCATAGAATTGCATAATATACTACTCAGTTGTTTAGTAAGTAATATATTTATTTATATTGTAATCGTTATTCTCCATCATTCAAATGGTGTAGTAATATGAGTGTTTATTAGTTTAATATGTATATATAAAAAGTATATATTATACAAATATACAAAAAACGTTGGTCTATTGATAGAAAGTTTATATATAAAATATATAGTACTAAACATCATTTCTATTTACTTAATAAATCTGTTTCTCTTTACGTCGCCAAAATACCCAATTAAATGAAATTAAGACAATAGTGTAGTATTTAGAAAGGTGTGGTTTAATTCGAAAAAAATTAAACATTGAATGTTTGATTTATCACACGATAAATACATCGTCATTAGTGTTAGTTTTACAACTATCACGAGGGATTTTTAGAACTTGAGCTTCTTCATTTTAAGAAGTTAAAATTAGGTTTTAAGCAGTGTTAAAGCATTACTTGTGTATGGTCCGATGTATTTTTGTAGGTAAACGAATTACAATAGAAATTAAATTTTAACATAATATAATATATGCAAAATAAACGGATTCGTTTTCTTCATGAAAACTTGAGATTAACAAATAATAATTAATCAATAAAATGTGTGTATATAACCTTGACCATGATTAACTCTTGTGTGGAAATGAATATACTGTTCTATACTTTATTTATCACAAATAATAAGATGGAAACACGAGAGTAAAATCCATGGAATACACTAAAAAACGGGATTTTATCACTTAAAATCCATGGCATGGTTTCAAATATGGAGTGGAATATCAGTTGACTTTGCAATTGCATAAAAAGATAATTCTGGTATGCAGATATGAGATGTATGTAAGTATAGATATATTTTTGAGCGAAGTTGGTTTGAAAACACAATTAAAGTTCGTGAGACGCCAATTTTTTGTTAAATGAAAATTGTGTTTTTTTATCAAATTAAAGAGGAATATTATTTGAACTCGTGTGAATAGATATATCTGGGACTGATAAATTTGATTTTTATTCAAAATATGCAAGCAAGAGGAATATAATAAGTTAAGGATCGGATATTGAGAAGAATAAAAAAATGATACACAAAGGCGCTAAGATGGTATATTGAAGAAAGTTGACATGGAAAAAATAAATATATACAATATATGTGTAACAAATGATTGTAACCATAATATATATTAAGAAAATATAAGCTAAATCAGACAAGTAAGTTTGTCAAAGATTATGACGGTAGTATATTTAGATTTAGAAGGCTTGAAACACTTTAGAGTTTAATTAAGGTGGTGTAATCGCCTGAAACGAACACTATTGATTTACAATACTTGTGGAAGAAAATATCAATAATGTATTTCGAACGATGTGTGTGCCTTTTCAGCGTTACACCTGTCAAATATAATTTTTAAAAAGCTATTAACTTTTAATATGCATAGTCTATTAATTTTTGTTTTGAAATTTACAAAAGTCGTAGATTGTGTTTCTTTTAAACATAGGATTGTTGAGAAATTGGGAAATAAAATGTGAAAAATATCAAAATGTCATAATTATTACAAGAAGTCATGGTAACAGTATTTCAAAAACCGAAAAATGCTTTTTTAATGACGAAGTTTCGAAGTAATTTTTCATTTAAATTGACTTTTCGATAGTTTTACTTTTCATACTTTTTCTTAATGTGTAATTCAATATGGAAATATATTTTTCCATTTATTAAAAATGTTTGGAATTCTGAATTAAGTCCATGACGACACTGTTATATTGTTTTAGAAAAAAACTTTATATAGTTCAGTCATCACAGATTCGCAGTATTCATAGGAAAGAAAGAGAGAGTACATTCAATCGAAATAAGGACAGGCGTCTGGATGCACCCGCCCGAAAACATTGAGCTCATACAGTGAGCATAAGACGAGATAGGCCAGATAAACGATCATGAGAAGCACACCGTAGGGTTTGGTCAGTCGCCATCGATTAGCGTGTGTTGCCACCAACAGGATCAATACCGTGCTCAGCAGAGTCAGCGTCGCGTAGACAAGGCCTGAAAAGTAAATGGAAGGAGTGATGTGTAACGTTGTTCTCTGATAGGCTAATCGGTTGAAAATGGACGACACACTTTTAGCCAATGAAGTAACTGCAGTGGATAACATGCACAGCTATAAATTGCCTAATATATAGCGATTGTATATAAGTAATATTTCGTGTAATACTCCGATATCTGCTAGGAAATATGACTGACAGAAATGACAAAGGAAAGAATTTTACTACTTTCGTGCTCGAAGAAGCCAAATGCTCCGAATTTTTTTTCCATTATATTTTTACTCTAGTATTAGATTAGACATTTTGTAAACAAAATCCATAGATATTTGTAAATATAAAAGAATTGATTGAAGTTCATTTCTTATTATTTAAAGTAATTTCACAATGAAATAGCAGTAGTCAATAAAATGTATAAAATTAGATAACTGCTTAAACTGATAACGATTAAACTATGCCACATAATGGATATTAAATATGCCACATGTAGATAAACTTTACCTAATTAACGAAATAAACACAAAATAATACATTTTAAATTAATATATAAATTATAAATTAATATAATAATATTATAAATTTGTGTTTATTTAATTAATTAACCTTCTAACCTTCTTCTGTAAAATTTATCTACATCAGTTAGTTTAACTAACATATTACGTCATAATAATATTATATATATTTTAGGTTTTATATGTATCTCGAAATTATTTGTTTAATTTAACAATGATTTAGAGTGGCATAATTCAATTTAACTTAAATAATCACTGAACTCTATGCACATTGAGAAGTCAAAATAAGATACAACACAGAAATGATAATCACTAACCATAATTATAATGAAAGAAGTTTGTCCATAGAAGACACTGCACAATTCAAAATTATGCAACCAATAAATACGCAGATAAACTAAGTTGTACAGCATAAGTGTCACTTACCTCGTGAATAGATAGCGATTGGCTCCTGAGAGATGACAGTTTTCAGAAGCCAAGGAAGCCCCATACAGAGGAGAATGTCAAAGATATTACTGCCAACAGCATTGGACACAGCCATGTCGCCCTTCCCTGGAACCAATGAGAATCAAGTATCGATCGATTTTAATTATTAGATATAAGAGTGTGCAAGATTATGAAATGAATATATTATATAAAAGGGCTTTTACTTTTATATTTATAATATATTTTGAGGAGATGAAATGAATAATAATTAATATTTTTTTATCGGATTCTATTCAAATGGTGTAAAATTTAAAGTAATTAATTTGTATTATTTCTTATAAGATTGGAAGAAATAAAACTAGTTATTATGGAAATCATTTTATACATTTGAGACTGATTTAGTAGCATAAAGTAAAATTGAAAATCGACAACTCCTTGCCTATATCCGCCAATTAAGTAAATACCTACTAAATATAAGGCATACAAATGAACAATATATTTTTCACATTTGGATTGCAATAAAAATTTGAGACAAAGAAATATTTTAAAATAAGATGAGATAAAAATACTATTGATTGTTTATAGTTTCCAATATTGAAAACCTTGACCCAATCAATAAAAAATGGCAAAAGATGCATTTCCATTATTTAGGGCAAAATTCAATAAAATTACCAAAATCAATAAAAATGCAGTGTCTTTGGTAGCATGTAATAACTTATTACTAAAAACCAACCCTGATCAGTGAGTCTCATACAAGTGTTCGATACGTTGATTTCAATTGAAACACAATTAATACGTATTATTAATAAAACATAAACAATACGTGATAAAGATTTGATTTTAATATTATCAAATTATAATTGATTTCTGTACCCACACTAATGTGCCAACATAAACAAAATCTTATTGTTAAGTACGAAAAATCACAGGACTATTATACACCCGTTATGTACTATAACGTCTCTAACAGAATTTGGTGTCCTCAAAAACAAAACAAAAACTGGGTTTTCATCTTCAGTTTAGATTATCAAGTTGTAGAAATCATCAGTAAGGGAGGCTAATAAGTTACCTACCGCCGACATCAACACCACAGTAGATGGAGGTATGGTTGACGAGGTGCATACCCAATCACACAAAACAGGCAACTTCTACTAAAACAAAGATCTCGTTGAGATTAACTATATATGCTATATAACCACAAACAAGTGTTGGTATAATTTCTCATCACACCAGCGACTAGAAGGCGGTATAATATCCGAATTAATGTGAGTATAATGTTGAACAATGATCGTACTCATCAGTACTGTGTTTTACATTGATTTATTCACTCTTATATAATAGTTTAATTAGCACCAATTAGTTCTGGTAAGACTTTAGTTTACAATATAATTATATAATAACAGTTCTGGTTAAATCAATAATATAAAAATTACATCTTTATTAAACTGTTTTTAGCTTTTCATTCATTACAAAGGTACACAAAACTTAAGTTCTATTTGGTAATAGGTGTAATAAAAGCACAACATTAATAATAATACTATCCAGCACAGAATGCAGTGGTACATATTAGACCTATGCTTTAAAAAACACATATATTAAGTGTGCAAAAACAAAAAAAACATTCATTCAAAGAGTAAAATTGGAAGAACCATTTTCTGATATGAAATGTTATCGATTTTAAAGTTTAAAACAAAATGCAGCATTATTTAATTTTTTATCAATATTTTTTTTTTGTCAATATATATATAATCAACCACTTTCATAATGCTATAATAACATATGTACATAGTTATGAGTTATCAATATTCTAGTTTATACCAGTTTATTGTCAAATTATGGTGGCCAACCCGGAAAGCTATGAAACTAAGTAACATACAGTGTAACCAACAATTTATATAATGTATTGTTTAAATAATACGCCAGTGTCTGCATTTCATATATTCCCATTGCATTACTAAACATACCACATGTGTAATATATAAATGATACGAATAAAAATTATTAATTTACGCTCACTTTTTCAAAAATACTGAAAATGCATCTTCTTAAAATCTTATTGAACTAAGAAGAGAATTTAATGAACCTTCCAAATATATGTATTATTATATTATACAAATTTGAACGCTTTTTTAAATCAAAGATATTACAGTTACTGCATATTTTACAATTTTAAGTCAACATGCTTTCCCTTCCAACTTCTGATTGGCCAGAAGCTTACTGCAATCTGATTGAATTCTGTATAATATTCAGTGTTCTGTCTAGTTGTCGTCATTAATATTTTTGTATTTTTCTGATGGCTACAGGATTCACAAAATCTTTTCTGTATCTTAATTTAGAGTATCCAGCTAGAAATATTTCTGTCTATTTTGAATAGTTTTAGTTAAATAAAATCAATAAAATCAATTTACTGTCAGAAACTAATGCGTAAAATGTCCTCAAAACTCCATGCAGCCTGGATCTACAATTGAGATGTTTATGACACGGGAGACTGTGCATGAATCTGCTTGGTATCCCTCAGTCTAATTGGTCAGACAAATAAAAGTCTTATCCCGTGACAACCAATCTTTCACAGTCATTACACAAACCATTAGAAGCTTCTCGTTAAAGTAAACTGACCTTCTCGAACAACAATGACTGAAGCGATGGCATCTGGAACACTGGAGCCAGCAGCGATGAATGTGAGACCCATTACGGTGTCTGGAATGCGCGCTGTGTGACCTGAAAAATGGACAGGAAGTGGGTGTTTTAGCTGTAATTCATAATGTAGGTGATAATTAATACTATGAATACAGTGTGTCATTGGTCGATTTCGATAAAACTTCTCATTTAGGCCGTAATTAAAAATATAAAATATTCAATCTTTGAAAGTACGTGATGAATGAAAGCATTAGAGACAAAATAACTGCATTAATATTATTAATATTTTAGTAACCTTTGAAATATGAGGATGTCAGAAAGAAACACAGTGATGAAAATTATGACAAACATTTTCAATGCAGAATGAAATCCAAAGATTTTGAAACTGATTTAAATTTTCTTGTAAGAGGATGTAAACAATATGCTGATAAAATTCTAAATTTGCAAAAAAGTATTTTGTTATAATAAAATGTAGTGAGAATTTCGACCATGTCAGTGAAATGAAAATAATGGTCATTGGATTAAGGTCAAATAATTGTTATAATTTATTCACATTAATCAAAGCTATATGGTTTTTGGGAATTCTATCAATAGAAGTTTCAGTGAATATTATATTTGTCTTCAAAAACGCCTATCAAATATTCTAATTGTGGTATAATATACAGCATAATCGTTTATAAACGGCTGATATATGTCTAATACACCAAACTATTGTTCACGGCTCCTTGTTATTTACAATTTTGAATACGCTTTTAAACAAAATGAAAAACGAATATGGCGACCAATGCAATATAAACAATGCAAATGTTAAACAAAATGATATGTTTTAATTAATAAATGACATCATTAGTGCTATTATAACTTTCAACAAGTAAAATCATTAGACTTTAGAGAAATTATAAGAGCTTTCAAAGCAACCAATTTGGAGTCGACGCTCTGTATATTCCTCACTTTGTGGTCAATAGTGAGTCGAAAATTAGTGAGAAAATGTGTCCAAAATATTACATAGTAAATTAAGGTTTTGTAACACTGCAAACTGCAATTTTTTAAGTTAACAGAAAAGTTAAGAAAACATAATTAATTTTCTATAAACAAATAGTTTTAACCATAATAATTTTCAATACTGTTCAATTTCATTATGATTATTTGTAATTGCGGCATCTTTTTGTATATCTTTTAATGATTATTTTTATCTTAATCAATAATGGGAAACCACTCCGTACGCACACATTTTTAAATATATTATTAAACATTTTAATGTTGACATTTGTTTTCTACAATGAAATTGTTTATTAAACCTACGTAGTATTATTCAAGCACACTATATAAAGTACAATATCAGGAAAAGCAGTCTAACCAAAATAACTTTATTAGTTCAGTGTTAAAAAGTATATAGAAATGAAAACCTTCGTCAAATCATAAGCATTCTACAACACTGTATACACTTATCAAAACAAAAATGACAGCGCCGCAAAAATGAAAGCCAAGAAACGAGCTTAAAGACAAACAATAAAACAATGTTAATACATATACTTGTTTTAATAATACTAACAACAAAACGAACAAATACTTTAATTGAAAGTAACCCCTACAAAAAAAGTGCATATTTATCTTTTAAAGGACCAATTTAAGTGCATTTTGTAGCCAAACATCTCATCTCACGACTACATCGATATCAAAATTGAGCTTTTAATGCACTCTATTTATTATAGGTGATTTATTAGCTGTCAAAAATAAGCCCATTCTCTTTAGCATTAATGATGAGGGTGGTGGCATCTCTCACGTTCATGTACCTACGCTAATAGTAATAATAATGTGCCTGACAATAGTAAACAGGTAACACTATAGGATAAGAAGTAGTATAGTAGGATCGTGAGATAAAAATGTTCTTCATCAAAAAATTATAGTCTGAGATAATCAAATTAGTCTTCCTTGAGTCTCTTAAGAACAATGAAGAATATATTATTATATGCCACAAATCACCCAGTCTTATTCACTATATTATAACGTCATCTCTATTAACTTGTTTATCGTTAATTAAGTATTGTTCAATAACAAGCAAGTGATACTTTACCGCATAAATATATTGCTTGATATACATATGATACAAGCGTCATGCATGTTCACCATCACTTATTATGTAGATATAATATTGTGATGTACTATTATATAGGTGTATGTAGGAGCCTATCAGTTATGAGATCAGTTATTGATAATATTGTTAAATAACATTTCTAGAAAATAATAATGATACTATAATTGTTAATGATGGGTAAACAAAATGCAAATTAAAGCTGCTTTGTTAGTTTTGCTAAATAAACAAAATTTCCACATATATATACACTTTCAAAACAAAACGGTTGTAAATTCTTTGTTTTTCCACAGCTTTGAAAAAAAATTCATACAATTCTGTTGAGTAAATTTAGCTGTTTCGACTAGTTTAATAGTCCAAGTCATTTAGCCCCCAAATTGGTGCCAGATAGAAAAAAACTGCAACACTACATATCAGTCTAGATTTGATTAGAGAAATATATCCTAGATAACATGTTCAAAGTCTAAAGCTATCAAAATATGGAAGACTTTCTGATTTTGGTCCAATTTTGTCTAATTTTCATAAAAATCAATATTTTTTAGAAAAAATATAGTTAATTTTTATTTTTAGATAACACATTTTTATCAATTCGTTCCTCTAAATGTTTTCTAAGATTTAAAATAGAAACTAGCCTCATGAATTCGATAATTCAAATTCTAGACACATTACCATAATATTGATAATTAATTGGACCATTTTTAGCCATAAAAAGCATATGAAAACAGTATTATCAAGTATCTAGAATTTGAATTACAAAACTATTGAGGCTAATTTCTATTTTAAATGTTAGGAAACACTTAGAGGAACAAATTAATATTAAATATGTATCTAAAAGTAAAAATATACTCTATTTTTTATTTTAAAAAAAATGAAATATTATGAAAATTAGACAAAAATCTAAAGATTTTCCATATTCTCTAATATTATATGAAATCAGAAATATTATAATTTTATGTTGCCCCATATTTTGAGAGCTTTTGAGAGCTTTTAGTATGTTATAAGGGTAACTTATGGGTAACAAAACCAAAGAGAAAGTAGTGTTGCAGTTTTTTCTCCATGAAATTCTAAATGGCTTGGACTATAAGTTTTATCTATTCTTACTATCAAGTTGACTAAATTATAATTGATTTATAAATGATTTATAATTGATTTTTCTACTCCTCCCTTCAGAATAAAGCATTATATATTTAAACTATAGGATTCCAAAAATCTGCTTTTCTTTCTTATATCGAGTTAATCACTCTTTAAATTATTTTCCTTGTTTGGTTTTTCTGTTAAATTCCAGTTTTTAACTATTATAATTGGACATTTTACTATTTTACTAATCTAGTTAATAATACAGTAACATGTACAATAATATAATAAAAATTTCAACACAAAAAATAAAAAGTAAATCAGTTTTTTTTCAAATTTGTCCGCTAATAATTCCTTATACACAAATATTGACTAAATTATAACAGCCTCAACTCAACTTATAATAACTCATTAAAAATAATAAACTATACAAATATTGGAACATTGAATATGTGCAGCTGTTTTAAATTTATAGGAGAAAAATACTTCGCAAATAATTAGAATTTACAGTGTAAACTAAGGAATTGTAACGTTTTTAATATTGCAAAATAAACTAAAAGATCGGTTACTCTTAAGAAAACAAAATCTAAAATAATACGGTTCTGCTGGTTGACATTAACCTTTCCAGTCAAAAGAATATTTCGCATTTCATACGTTAAAGATTGGCCATATATGATACTGTAAAATGTTTACGTTAAAGGTCAACCAAGAATCTATTTTGCGGCTGGAACAATCACTTCGCTATTGCATAAATATTACCATGGACATTTTCATTGGCTTTCTTTGGACAAACATCATTCATTTTGATCTTACGCGTGCAGCCACGGCTGTATATCTATATAATGTGGTCGGAGTGCACCGATAATAATTGTCAACTTTCAAACAAAGCGCCCCCACTCCCCCCTCCCTCTTCAGTGCCACCAGAATAGAGCAGCAATACACAGAAGAAAATACCATAAGCGACGAAATACTGGAAAATAACTAGTGCTTTCTATTTCTTGCTTGCCTGATTACATTCAAGATACCTGCTACAATATTGACTATAGATATTATCTGTGAACGTAAATAAAAATCAGGCGACTTTCTGTGTTATTTATTTCATTGTCATTCTGAAGTCATTGCACTCGTTCTAACTAACAAAACTGGTTAGAGATCGCTTAATCTTCTCTCTCTTTCTCCTTGATTAAAATTAATGAGTTCACTACAAATGTTCAAACAATATCGCTCGCTACTTTTTCACTTTAAAGGAACACACAAAGAAGGACTTTCTACTTATACCATTGAATTGATAAGGTATAAAGTATACATGATGTATCATGCAGTCATTTCTAGACTACCGTCATTGGAATTAATAAGAAGGATTTAAACAGATTCCATTTTTAATACTTCGATAATATCTTTATGTCAACTAATTATTATGCAATACAACCACTTATCATTTTATCTAACTTTTAATTAATAATTGTGTGATCTAAACTCAAACGCAGATGACTGATGGACTTTACTAAACGCCGCCTGTTGCCTAGTTAGTAGTTGTCCTACTTAACTCAACTAACCTCAATACCGGAACAACCTTCCAGAACATTTATAATGGTATATTTTGCAACTAATGGCTCTTTTGTATTATTCTTAAAATATTATGATGTAAAAAAAACAATATAGTTTACATTTTTCTACTCGTTATTGCTCAAAATTAAGTTTTCTGAATCACTACGCATCTCCGTGTTCAAGCGATGAATTATCTTTAAAAATGTAGTGGCAAATTCGCTGGGTGAGAGACTATAGGAATCTGAATATTACTAACAGCGTTAGTTTACCAGCCTAATTTGACCCAAAGAAATGATAGTAAGAAGAAGCGATATATGGCTATGACGACTCATAGAAATGGAGAGTGCGAGCGTCAGTCATCGCTGTATCGGAAAATTTCAAAGCTATTCATAGATTAGACTAAGGCATTTTAGATGAATTTAGAATTATTCCGGACAGATATATTATCTAAGTAATAAATTTACTATAAATTGCTTTGCCTTATGATTGGACGTCTGGTTTTACTTCGTCTATAAAGTTGAGCATAGATTTGGTTTGTTTTTTCACTTTTATTCACTCCTAGATTTCTATGACCGTGACAAAAAGATTGTTCGCTCTCCTTCTATGCATGCCATTAATTTCACCAGCTAAAGGTCAAATTATATACGATTGGAGTAGACGCTAATAACGAGCCATTGTTTGTGTTTTCTTGTGAGAAGCAGCGAGATAAATAATTTGTAAAATCCTGATTTGGGTTTAAAAATTCAGTAAAATTAAATAGCGTTTAGTAAATATGTTGTCCAATTTTTTCGAATTTTTTATAATTTAAATTACTTTAGCCTTTTTATACTGTGAAAACCACGAATGCGCAATAATGCGCATCACGATATTGCTTCGATCGAGGTGATCGAGTGAATTAAAAGGCTTTACTGAAACCCTAACCCTTCCCACGTCTGCATTAGGACACTTACCAACAATTGTGATCATCCAGATCATAATGTAGGAGTAGGCCGCTATCCAAACGCACGACATCCCAAACGTGACCCAGAACCAGCGCCGCCACCGTCCTAACCGACAGTCCGGTGTCGTTAGGACCAAACCCAGCCGTAGCGGAAAGGCGAGAAGATGCAGCAGAATACGCCACACAGTCCCGTCTTCGGGCCAGCGCAGAATGTCAAGACAACTCGTCTTGTCCAAATGAGAGGCGTGATCAGGCTCTCCAATGTCGCCATGACTACCGGGTGGAAGACGGAGTTCGCCCACCGATTCGTTGGAAGAGGCGCGGGCTAGCTGGCTCCCACTTTTCACGGAGACTGCGTGCAAGGAAGAGAGAGGATCTCTTACTATTAGTAAGAACTTGTAAATTAGGGCTACCATTTTAAATAAATATGCTCAGGACAATAACAAAACTCCAACATTGAGTCATATTGACGGAATACGTATGTTATAGAAAAAACTATTTTGAAGTAAAAAAAAAGCTAGCACTTCATTGGAAACAAATTTAAACTTTGAAACAAGTCTACTCATCAGCAGAACTTTGTAGTGTCCTTATGAGTTAGCAAACACTACGATGAAATATTATTTAGTACGATTCTGAAATTTCTGAAGGACAGCGTATTTCTTTTTAAAATAATATTACTTCTTTGACATATTTTCAATTTCATCTTGGTAAACGTTTCATACAATTTCTAATATGCAAGTTCAAAATACATCCAGTAAGACGCGCCACTTCCCCCCCCCCCCGTGTGCTTATGTAACGTTATTGCGTGAAGGGGAATAACTATCTGAAAGTCTTACATTTTCCTGACCCCAATATGATAGTGAGAATTGTCGTCTTTATAAGATTTACAAACTATATTACTCTTAAAAAAAGGTTCTCTCGGTTTTAGATATTAATTAAATTCACGGGAAAAAAATTTAATATTAAAATAAAAGTTATATTTGCCTATTTTTTCTGTTTTTAATACGGACTATTTTTAAGCGTATAGTAAAATACAATATTAATAAAGTAATACAAAACAAAATATCAAGAATAATATGTAAATAATAAAAAAATTAGAAAGTTCAAGCTCAAAAAGTGCTCTAATTGGCCGTATTAATAACTAACTACAAATAGACTTAACAAATAGGCACACAGATATATTGTGTGTGTATTTTTTATATATAAAAAAATAAATATATTCCGATTAACATTTGTAAAAAGAAGTCTTCGTTTGATACTATTTAATTTCGTTTCAGATATAAATTAATTAATATTACTGCGTTTTACATGCTAAATACACGTAGGTACAGATAAAAATCAATATTTCTAACAATCACTTCAAATGATTATTGATTATTTTCTAAAAACAAACTTACACACTTGAAAAAGTCTTTAAGGTGAGTAAAAAACTCAATAAATGAAGCATAAACTAATTTTACAAAATTGTTTATAGTAATAGTCTTCGAATTTTGATGTCGCTAGAATCACCAACACATAGTTTATGGGTGGCTTCGCATATATGTACAAAGGATCTTGAATATGTGAGCATATATCTCGTTTACATAAACATAATTTTTATTCAATTTCATGTTACCGCTAAGTAAAACTTCAAATAATAAACGGCAATTGATATTTATCGTAAAAATCATTAGTGCATTTAAAAGCATAATTTAAAATGTTGTACAACTTAAATTGTTTTTTATACGTTTTTTACAAAAACTAAATAATGAAACGAGTAGTATATTGTTTAATTTTTAAAATTATAAATTGAAATTGAAAACCGAATAAATACAACATTTTTATTTTAAGAAAATAATTGTAATATACATACATTACAATAAATAGCGAAAGTATCATGAATATATTTATTGTATCTATGTATGTTACAATTCTAAACACATAAGTAATAAATTGGGTGAGGTCAAAGTTACGGATAAGTTTCAGCTTAGTCCGAAAGCGTTAGTCAAGTACTAACTACATGCCCACAAATTAAGAGCACAAATTAAATTACTTGACTAACTAAATTTTAATATATAGTTAATTGAAAATCCTAAATAAAATGTGCTTTATATTAATTCTATAATTTTATATACATATATTTGGGTACTTATTATATTACTGTTACAGTTTTATAATACCTATATTTATTAATAATATGTATATATTTATATTAGGTACTATACACATTAGCAATTCCTATATTAATAAATATCATTTTTGTAATATATATATATATATGTATATGTATCAATACATGTATAAATAATATATATTATATATACATATATTAAACTATTTTGTATTTATTTATATATATTACCTACATTGCATATTTATTTATATAATTCCTATATCTATAATATATAATATATATATATACATTTATATGTTTACGTTGAGGTTGTTTGGCCATACCCAATTAGGAGATATAGGAGAAAAAACCCACTTTTGTTGGGTAATATAAAGTTATT
>JAYRBW010123690.1:0-38942 GCA_036023295.1 Invenusta paracnida | reverse complement strand
CATACTTATTGTACCTAGATTTTCATTAAGGTGCTGTTATAAAATAAACCACTTATTATTATTATTATTATTATTATTATTTATTATTATACTTGAATTAATTAAATTATCTCAATATTGAAAAGTTATTTATTCTAGATAAGCATTAAATTATATATATATAATATATTTACATCTTATAGATATCTGCAAATTGTATTACTAAAAATACTTAAGATATAGGAGATCTCATATCTATCATTTGTTTATATAGTGATGTGTTATAAAATTAGGCTAAATCTGTTTATTAAAGGATGCTTATTCGTAGACTAGTGCTAATAGAATTAAAAGCATTAATTAATCAAATCTCAATGCAGATATTTTGAAAAATAACAAAATAATGTAATAACAAATCTATAATACGTACGGCATTTAATTATAACATAACACTTCGTAAAGTAAATATACCTTTATTGTATCTAGCACTTTAAGTATCTAAATAATAAGTTAATTTTTAACGTTTAAGTCAAACATAAAAAATATCTCTGTGCAACTGTAAATATATTTACTTTCATATTTTTCACACTAAACCAAAATTATTTTATATTTGTCATACACTGGAGTGTAAACAGATCCATACCATGTGTGTAATACATATACTACATGTACATATTAAAATGATACACATTAAGGGTTCTATAGGTCAAACGGTTGTATATCCTATTATTCTACACTACATGATCTAATTTATTGGTAACATAATACACGTCGGGACTTTATATATAGATATAAATGTTCGCTTGTCCATATTGTTCAAATTGAATACTTATTGTATCTGTTCTCCATAAACGGATGCTAATATCGTCCCAATCCCGCATCGCTTGAGGATATATCTCTTCTATATACCATAAATTACTGCTATTAAATCAGACAATATCATGTACCATATCCGCACAACAATTCTTTTATAAACTTTTACCCCATTACTTATTGTATATATCTATAATCTCTTTTAAAGGGATGAAGATTTCTATAATGTGAAAATCAACTCCGTAGAACTTCCAATATTAAATTTACTAAGATTATTCCTGGCTTTTAATTAAGAGTGTCGGTATATGGTTATTAACTGTTTATAGAAATTATATCTATAACAATTTCATCTACCAATATGTACTTCACTATAAATAGGAATGCCCAGATATTACAGTTTAGAGTATTATTATTATCTAGTAATCTCCACCAGCAATTTATCTCTTTGAACAAATATTTTAATGGTAATTTAAATTATATTTATTTGATCTGCTTTTAAATGTACGAGTATCTTGCATTTACACATATAAATATATATATATTAATTGCAATAAAGTAATTGCTTTGATTAAATTTATAATTTTAAATATGTATAGAGCAATTCACTATAATTAAATATGAGTGTAATAATAAATTATTCATATGTTGAAAACTAATTTAATATTATTATATGTTAAAACGTAAACATTTTTTTATATTGAAATGTTTTATGTCTACATATATATATGTCCATATTTCTATATTTCCATATTTCTATACATAAACTCTTAATAAATAATGTTATAATTTATATATTTAGACTGTTTAGTCTGATATGTCAATATTAGAGTTAATTGCCGCGCGCATTATTGAATAATTTCAACGACGCTTCTTCACATTTATAAACGAATCAACAGTATATAGATATAAAATATGTTTTGAAATATATTTTTATTGTTTGTATCGCAACATAGAGCATGGCAAATGTATTTATTTATTTAATGTGGCAATACAAACAATATATATATATATATATATATGAATATATTTCATTTTTGTTGCTTTTTACCTCTCTTTTATCCCCTTTTCTGTACCCTTCAGTTGCTGTCGTGGTGGCTTTCTTTATTTGTTGGGCGCCATTCCACTTCCAACGATTGATGAGCACTTACTATACTCAAAGCGACAGTCATATCCTTTATGTCTACTTCCAAACAGTCATATACTACCTATCGGGTAAGTAGCCATGTTTTAACCAAACTAATAAAGCCTGACTATATTTTAATAAACACAGGCAAACAAGTGCACGTGTGTAAAGAAATATATAAAAAATATAAACTTACAATAACGGTATATTAAAAGTAGAAGAACGAAATGCCAGTTTCAATTGAATTGGTATTTGCTTTTAATTAAACTAGATTTCATAGTGAAATCTAACTTGCAAATTAAATTTTTATGTTTCAGATTGACTTTTTTTTTGAAAAAGAACTATATTTGTTCTATACTGATTAATATAAAATAGCATACAATGTATACAATAATCCTTTAATTAAAAAATACATTTTGACAACTTTGATAACGAAAAGATGTAGTTATGTGTAAAACACATTTAATGATTCTTCTAGAGTACATAAAGATTGAAATATATACTTACATAATACATATAACACACACTAACAGACGCAATATTTACTTTCTTTAAATCTATCCAAATTTTGGTTAAATTGTTCCTCTGAATATTATTTATGCTTACACCGAGCCGCGTAAGGATCAGATCTAGATTATACAATGTGTCAAGCCATTCCGATATGACAGCTGTAGATTACAGTTCTATAATGAAGCGATCCCATCGGGATATTCAGCGAAATGACCCACATTATGGTTACTATAGTCACATTAGATAAAGGGTTCATAAGAGGACACTAAGTTTAGGCTATTCGGATTCTAAATTTATAGATACCATTCAAAATATGATCGAAATATAATAATCGTATTTTAATGTCGTTTGTTATTGAATTTTTTGAAACGCATGCTTGTTGTTATTTAATTTAATTTGAAAAGTTTAGATTCCTTTTTTAATTTGTTCTTTTAAGGACTTATAAGTATAGAAGTTTGTTCTAACAACATTTCTTCTGTTTATTTTATCGTATTTGCTTTAGATAAAAAAATCACATTTTATAAGATAATTCTATGGAAAGTCAAATCAGTAAAAAAATGAATAAAAATGCATAAAATTCAAAAATACATTATAATTTTTGTGTTAATTCACTTAAATTTTTGATGACATAAATATAATAATGCTTATATATATATATGTATGTGTGTGTGTATATAATATCATACGGGGAACACAAAAAAGGTTTTGTATTCTTTTTGTATGATGTATGAATGACTTTGTATGAGTATATACAATTATGTGTAAATTATATTTAAATAAATTGTCAGTTTTTTTTTAAATTTTCATTAATTTGTTATATTTCAAAAATTAATTTTATATATCTATAAAAAGATAGAACTTCACAAAATACTGGATATTACATGATACAAAAAGGATAACAAATAATAACATACAATACAAGAATTTCTAAGTAGAGCTACATCGAAATCTTGAGAACATACATATATTATGTGTACATTCGTATATACCTAGATAATAGTATTCTATATAATATCTATCTAATATATGGAATTTTATGGAAGTCTAAGACCTTGATATAGAAAGAAAACAAACTAAGAATTTGAGAAAATATTTTTTCAAAGCATTTTTTGTATACCATTAATGATATTCGAGGAAATAAAATATTTAAAATAAAAGTTTTACGCATTTTTTGGTAAATATTATCTTGATATATTTTGACTTAATATTGTATCTTGTCTTATTAAATATTTATTAAGTTGCGTTACAAAGAAGACTAACATAGTTATACATAAGCCTAGTGTATATAGCTTGGAAACTTTATTGGGATAAGAGGAGAAGGAAATACTGAATTATTAAATACTCCAAAACTCGATGGAACCTCAAATAAATAATGTTATATCAAAAAAATATAATGCAGTTTTGTAAAAAGGATTGGTTGATTGACACATAGCATACGGATAATGTCAATATTTAGATAATACCTTAACACACAAAACATTTCATTATATAGAAATTTATTGTAAATATAAAATAATTCGTGTTGAGAATTGTACGTTTAAGGAATTTGTTACATATCCATTTATAATTTAATCCGATAAATGAATACACATAAATATCCACGATTACAACGATGTGCAACTATAGACCATTTTAAACCGTCGAATGTAGAGATTTCATTGACATATTAAAGAAATAAATGTTGACATTTATTTCTTTGCTGCAAATAGAAATGACAGTCTGTTATATGCAGTTTTTATAAAACATATTATTTGCAAGATTCCGATTAATACTACCTTATTTAACATTTTTTTACAGATCAGTTTTTGGCTGAATTGGACAAAGTCTAAATAAGAATGATGATTAATTTGTCATCACGGTGTAATATTTTGATAAAGATAGTAAAAATTTCTCATATTAACTTTGTATCTTTATTCATAAAAATGTTTTTTTTTTTACTTACATAATTATATTCCAATACATATCGTACATTCAAATATTTGAAATGAGCTTTCCTATACGTATGTGTACTAATATTTCCATTTGGTTACCTTTTTATTATAATTAATAAAACTAAAAAGTCATTTTTAAGGTAACATAGTTTATTAAGGCGACAGGTTTCGAACATATAGTTTATTCTCAAGCAAAGAAAGAGTAAGAATCGTGGAAAATGGAAATTGAAATGTTAGATAATTAGATAAATACAAACATGATGATGTAAATAAAATATATACTAAGTTTAGTTAGGTATTAGAATATAATTGGGGAGTACCAATCGATATGAAGGCGGAACTGATAAGAAAACTCGAGTTCGCCTTACACAGATTTGTGTAATATATCGAATGTTACTCCACAATTATCTTCTAATACCTTCTATTCCTTTGCTCTCTCTCTTTCTGTTTGAGTCTAACCTCTCTAGTTTTAGTCTACATTTTAATTAAGTCATCATGTTTGTATATCTAATTATGTACCATTTAATCTTCATTTTCCTACAATTATTACTCATGAAAATGAATAACACGTTCAAAACGTGCCAATTTAATAAATTATGTTACCTTGAAAATGGTTTTTCGTTTGCTTAATTACGAATAAAAGCAAATTTACTGATACAAACATTTTTAATTGAGTTTATTTAGATCAAATTAAACCGATCTGTATTTTTATTTTATTACTAATTAACTCTCTTTCTTGTGTAAATTTGTGAAATATATAGTTTCTATGATTTCAGCGTATAAATTTACTATATTATATTTTGATAGTGTCATATACATATTATTGTTCAATGTGATATTTACATAATGTGTCGTTCCAACCATCGATAAATATAATGACTGTATAATACAAGGCCTTGTATACTTCCTTCAAAGGGCCACTATAACAATTTAAAATTGGAAATGTTTTGTTTAACAGACAGTTAGATAAACCTATAGATAAATATTAGTATAGGCGGAGACACTTTACCAAGAAACTGCGATGTGATAGAAAAAATGTTAAAGATTCAGTGAAAAGAATCATTTTAAGATAAGATGAGCTGTCAATAAAGCGCACAAGAACTATTATAATAAATGAGAAATTTAAAGATGAAGCAATACCAGGGAAATATATGTACCTACGTAATACTAAATATTTTAGTAGATATTTACATAAAAGTTTATTTTTTCAGTTTTATAAACATATTCTGAAATACTTATAACCTTTCTAAAATGCAAAATATAAATCAAACTAAACGCCAAGGAAAATACAGATGAAACCTTTTAAGGAAACCTCTCATTGGCAACACAATTCCTGTAAAACACATACACAGAGATAATTCCGTTTATTAGTAAGTCAAAAATAATCTACAGATTAACATATAGAAAACGTCTCTTCTGGTGCCTAACTCAAAATGGAAATAAAATAATTTCAATGAATACCAAGATGAAATACTATGAAAGTGCAACTTCAAAATTGCATAAAAAACGTTAAACTCAAACATGTCTTTTATATATAGGGAATAGTTTGTTTAATACATTTCTTTGATAAACAGTTTAATATTTGTGTTTATTATGTATAGGTATTATGTGTTAAATCTTGGTTTTTCGTGAATATTCAAGAACATTTGAACTTTTGCATTATAAAGGATTATACAGTAAAACTGCTTTCTCTACAATGGTACTTATATGTGTAAATATCTTTTATTGCTATTCTTTATTATAAAGCAAATCTCTTTAGCCATATATTGTGAATTTATATGAGATATATGAAGGTTCATTTTAATTAATTGTTAACATCAATCATTTTAAGCACAAAGTAATATTTTAACGTAAATAAAAAATAAATAAATAAATAACAAATAAAATATTTTTTGATGTTTCAAAATTAAAATTAATAAAATGGACAATTACATATGTTATTCTTATTTAAGCTGTGTTTAATAAAATTAGAAAATGAACATAAAATTTGCATTATTTATAGGTTAAAATTTCAAAGATATATAGTTATTCAATTTTTTAAATAAATTGACACAGTATGTTAATTATTAATGTTTGTATATTGAATAGTGAACATAATTTTGCATTCCTTTGTCCAAAATGTTTGATTACTCTATATATACAAAGAAGCAATATTTACTTCAATTAAGTAACATAAACATGCATAAACTTATATAAACCATTTTGAGTCAGGCACCGCAGAAGAGACGTCTTTATATACTAACCTCGAGATTATTTTTGACTTAATAAAAAAACGAGATTAACCTCTGTGAATGAGTTTTTACAGGAATTGTGTTGATACACCAAGGTTTTATTAAAGGGTTTCATTTGTATAAACTTACATAAACATAATATGTATTGAGACATATTATTGTCTTAAAATCTATGTATATAATATAATTTAATAAGTATATTCTAAGGCGATCATGTTTATACATTTTTCGCTGAATTGACTATTTTAATATGCCTAGCACTATTTTAACTTGCTTTTAATTGATTTTGTCCAATTGTATTTATATGCTTTGTAAAACGTAAATACTTCTTTGTAAAACGCACTTTATTTCATGTTATTGATACCTTTTCTTAGAGTCAATACAATATAAACTTTTCTTGCGTTTATTTATTAGAAATGTGAAGCTTCTTATGAATTTTATGAATAGCATAGAACTATACTATAAAGGTTCCTACTACATTTTCATAATAACATTTACTCATAACAATCCAGTTAAACTGAATCGAATATTACAGCAGAAGAGCATATGAACGAAAATAAATACCACAAACTAAGTAAATAATATATAATGGTAGAAAATATTCAGTATTAAGACTACTGTTATTTTTTTAATGACTACTAGACATAATATTTTGCCCCCTTGTTTTACACTGAATCCAAAATCTCAAAATATTAATCTAGCAATTTATTTAACTAATATATATATTTTTTACCTACCTAAAATTCTAATAACTTTTATGTCTTAGTGTGAATTTTCCTTTAATAATAAATGACAATATATTTACATAATTAAAGTCATGGTAATCAAAATATGGCTGCAGATTCAATATAAACTTCACCATAAATTACCTTAACAGGTATTTGCTTTTTCAAAAGATCATAATGATTGTACTTAATTGTCGTAAACATGTATCAATGATGGTGTTGCCGGCAATTTCCAAATAATTGAATAAGGTGTATTTATTATAAAGTGATTATTATAATAACAAATATATTGGTATATATTATAAAATTAAAAATCCCTTTTAAGAATTAGCAATAAAATAACTCGATAATTATATAGTTACACAGCGCACACGCAAGAGGGGGTCGTGCTGATCGTACGACCTCCCCTTAAAAATATGGTGCCACTCTAGGGTAAGGCGTAGGCGCCCACAGCAATGACAGTCTCCGCTCATAAACTATGTAACATAAGCTTATTGGAACATGTGCATCTGTATTTTTGGAATACTGATAGAAGCGAATACTCCTAACGAACAATTTTACAAATATATTTATTCTGTAAGCAAAATATGCTTACTTTTCGATTTATTAAACAAAATATTCCCATTGGCTTAGAGATGAGAAATGTCTTCGATGACCTTGAAACCAACATTTACAGATTTTTCCTCCTAAGCTTTGTTATAGAAGCAAATGCTTCATTTAGGTGGTATTAGCGTTAAAAGTATAATGTTTGTTTTTGTTTTTGTGACATCAAGTAATTTTTTGCGCACGCATTTTGGTTGAATTTGATTTAGAAAAGCCGATAAGATATTTTCCAAAAATTACAATTTTCTTAATAACTTTGTCAAATTCTAATGTATAATATAACAATTTATATATTAAAATGTTCATATTTGAATTATAAATAATTGTTAGCTATTAATTAGGAAGATTTAATGTATGGAGAAAATGTAAAAAAAAGTTAAGGATTGTTTGTAAAGTCATGCAGCTCACACAAAAATATGCAGAACATTGTTTTCTGACCGAGCTATTGAAAATTCCTGAATGCGCGCCTGTTACAAACTCAAAATAGTGTCAATATAATTAAATAGTTTAATTAGTAAAATGCTTTTTGTAATAATTTACTTTTGTGATATTTAAATATATCCTCCCCCGACTACTGTTCTTTATACTCAGGCTCCTTATTCTACGTGAGCTCCACCCTGAACCCAATCCTTTACAACGTTATGTCCATCAAGTTCCGCCGAGCCTTCATGGTTACATTCTTCCCTTGCCTGAGTCCGCCTGACTCCAATTATCTTTCCGCACTCGGCGGCAATCTGACCTCCGCAGCCGCTGCTTACCGCTCCGACCGCCTCAATCAATTCCGCATGACCAGTGGCCGCAAACAGCGAACCATTTCCTTACCACCGTTTATTGGTTCATCGTCCATCACTATTGACGATGGTGATGGTGGCGGCATTAGTTTAATAAATACAGCCACTGAAAACACAGCCGAAGAAAGTGAACTGAAAAGAGGTCTTCTTGAAAACTGTCGACCACGGCATGTCTCCTGTGGAAGTAGTAGTGTTGGTGGCCCTCTGACACATGTCTCAACCAATCGGTTGAATCACAAATGGACCACTCACACTAGTGAACAGATAATTGATGAGGATACTGTATTCAATACTTAAACGTGCTCTCGTCCTGTGTTTCATGAAGTATTTGTCAAGCCTCTTGAGACTCTCGAGTGTTCTTTAATGAAAATTACATGTACTATTCCTATTAATTGTCAATATCACGTATAAATATTGAATTTAGATAAAAATCAACTAGATTTGAAATTTTTGAAATGTCTAGTGAAATTTTTAAACAATTCAAAGGGCTCTTTTTATTGTTTCTTGGTTGCTTTACAATTTGAATTTACACCATTTAAATTAAAATATATATTTCTATAAAAACATACATATTTAATTGTGATAATCGTTGACATTCTTATTTTGAAACACATTTGTTGTCTATAATATCTGCTAGCTGTATATATTACATATATATATGATTATTTATAATTTATATATATATATTTTTTTTATATATATACAAAAATAAATAAATCCCTTCTATAAGTAATTGTAAAATAATTGAAATAAAGTGTATATATAAGTTATGAAAAAACAGACCATATTTAATATATAGCCATAGTTTTTCCATGAAGTTTGAATAAATGAAATTAAGGATAACATTTTCATTGTAAAATAAAAGAAATATGTACCTATATCTTATCTATTGAAGAAACACATAAAATAGTACATTTAAATATCAGTAACACAACAATAAAGTGACAGTAAAGCAATATCATTTACATTGAATATACAGCAAATATAAATCGAATATTTTTATTCTAACTTTGGTATCTTCTTCTAAACAAAGTTAAATAATCGCAATTTACATTTTAATTCGTGGTAAGAACTTTAAAGGTCATACTCTGTGATGTGGAAAACTTATACAGGTAGTATATTGAATCAAATAACAAAAAGTTATATTAAAAATATATACACATATATACACACTGAAAAATCTTTTCTAATAAAAAAAGTAAAATGTTCTAGTAAATATATGTATACAGATAACATATTAATATAATATAATATTTAAACTGCGTAATTTTACAAAAACAATTCAAAAATATCATTTAATATACTTAATGACATTAATTGTATTCCTAATTTAATGATATTCTTTTCGAGTACAATTATGTAACATTAATATTCGTACATTTACTACGATATTTGCTTCCCCTTAACAACATGTGTATGGTTGTCAGAGAAATTATATTGAAGTGTACATATGCAAATTAACTGGTGACCACTTAAACACAGTTTTTAATTATAGGCAAAGTGAAAGTAAAAGTGAATTTATACATATATGTAAATAACATGATTTTTATCATTAAAAACAACAGTTATAATAAATTAAACTTCAAGAAATACGTTCTGTTCCTTGCATCATAAGTGATAAATTTATTTTTATAATAATATACATGCTAATAAAACAAATATTGCAATAAAATAAGCGCATTCCCAATGATTAATATTTATACATTTCCTAAGCCACCTTTAACATATTTAATAGTACATCGCTGTACATAAAAATGTTTATATAAAGATCTTATTTATTATTTCAAAAGAAACACACACCTAATGTTAAAAAACATGTCGGAAATGCTCTGTAATTAGAATTTCCTTTTAAGAGACTTGTGTCATTCAGTATATATTTTTATAACCTGTGCCAGATAACGAAATAAAATGTTGTCTCATATTTTTTATGAATATTATAAATAAAGGAATATGATAATGACGTTTTAGAAATCACGTGAACATTATGTATATAATAATAACAATACGCGCAAAAGTATTATTTATATGGAATATTGTTTATTTTGCTATTATACTCATCACTCAGATATTTAGAAACATGTCATTAAAAATTTTGTTTTAAATTTGGTATTGAAACCATTTATTTTAATTGTAAATTTTAATATATTATAGTATTGCCTGTTGTTTCATTGAATATTACGTATGAATGTTCCATCTGTGAAATGTAATAAGGTAAAATGATTCATTTTGTTATAAAAGTGATTAATAATATATGTTATTGTTTTCGGGTAGATTATTATTGATATGTGTGTTCAATTATTGATAAAATTGCAACACTAAAACCCTAATGTGCTAAAAATGGTTCTCTTATTTATGTATATATATGTATCGTATTTATTGACGCACAAAGTTGTATAATAATAATATGTTGTTAATATTATCGTTTTAACACGTAATACTATAAACTATTATTAATATATATTGCTATTTCTTTTATGTATATTTAATAAAGTAATTTATTAATTATTTTGTTTGTTTGTTTGTTTGTTTGTTTGTTTGTTTGTTTGTTTGTTTGTTTGTTTGTTTATATATTCATAAAATATATTTACTTATATAGCTTACAATAATATTAGATATAGAAGGATTCACTTATGTAATCACTTAGTTTTCGTCATATTCGCATATCCGATTTTAACAAAAGTAATAAAGTTGGAATGATTAAAAGGAACATGGAAGTGTTTATGATCAATAGAAATAAATGATTTCAAATACATGTATGATAAATAAAATTCCTTTTTACATAATTTTTTTAAATTTAAGTAAAACAATAGAACAAATAATCAAAATAATCATATTTATATAAATATAAATTCGATATTTTAATATTATATAATGGACCAAATACATTGGAAATCTTTTCTACGGTGATATAGGTGATAAATCAGTAATACAGAGAAATATGGATGGTACAAAAATATGAATATTAGAAGTACCCCGGGCTATGTTGTAGATGAAACGTAAAAGGTAGCAGAACCAGATGACACCGTAACAAAGGTGATTACAGCTTTCAGGAAGATTCGTACTGGAGAAGCTTACTGGGTGTATACGAAATCTATAATACTGGGTTGAAGATCCAGAAGACTTGAGCATCTCAATCTTCATTGCCCTCCCAAAAAAACAACCCATGAGCAGTTGAATGTAGGTTTCATAGAACCATCAGCCCAATGAGGCACATCATCAAAGTAATACTTAGAGGGGGAAAATGTGGTTTTGTACAGGATGCAAAACACGGAATGTAATTTATATACTATAAATAATGTCAGAAACGGCGATTAAAATTATGTAAAAATATCTATGTTTCATTTATTACACAAAAGCATTTGATAAGGTAAAGCACAAAGAAGTGATGACACCAGACTCCTAAGAAATCTGTACTGGGACAATATGTATCCATATAAATCACGAACAACAATTTTACTAACATCTAGAGAAGAGTTATTAGTCAGAAATGTGTTTTCTTCCCGGATCTGTTTAACATCTACAATGTGATGATCTTGAGAGAACTGGAAGGAAAGGAAAGATTTATTCTAGACGAACACAATCTGAACAACTTAGCTATGCAGATGGTACTGTTCTAATAGTTCAGTCCGAAGAATAGCTACAACATCTCCCTGATAAAGTAGTATAATGAAGTAAGCAAAAAAGGTATCATTAGCAATTGCAAAAAGTCAGAACGTATGGATGGTAATAAGTAAACAATCATATCAAAGATATCAACTGAAAATTAACGAGTTAAAATAAATTACATAGGTTTAACCATAATTACTCTATGGGTTTAACTATAATCACAGAATCGGCAAATTTGATTCTGAGATCAATAGTAAGATCGGTATGTCAAAGCAAGCATTTCAGAAAATGGAGAAAGATTTGAGAAAAAATGCCGAAAGATACGCGGAAAAGGATTCTTCACTGCTATGTTTACTTAATCTTGATATATATGGCAGTGCATGTTGGACGTTATCATCACAAAGTCAACTGAAGCTGCTGAAGTATGGTTCTTAAGGAGAATCGAATGCTTAGAATTTCTTGGGTATATCACATTTCAAAGGGAGTAGAGTAAGAACGGAAGAAGGCAGTTCACATTTTTTGGGCATGTTATGAGGAATCAAAGGTTAGAAGAAATAATAACAACAACTTAAGAGTTATTCGCTCATAAATGTTTTGAGCAAATAACTAATACATATTAGTAGGTAGGTAACACACGATACATTCCTAAATATATAACAATTATCAGCAAATAAACTTCTAAAAATAGTTATTGAAAAAGTGAGTAATCGTCACACTATAATAGTCAAAGTATCACCACAGAAATGTGTGTACTTTTTATCGTCTTGCGTATATATTTCAATCTCGTGTCGGCGATGCAAGTGAGCGACTCCTCTACTTGGCCGAGGGCATATTTATTGGTTTTGATAGTATAGACGCGTGTGGGGTTATGCGGTGTTAATTGGCATTAGTGCACCTTGCCGATTATTGTCTCCTACACTCAACAAATATGCCTCTATACAATATAACCAAGAAATATATTTCACATTAACTAAAGGTTCGAAAAGAGATAATATTTGTGAGTTTTTTTACGTGTGTTGAAAATGTATATACTTTTTTATGAAAACATTCCACCATTTACAACTATTGAAACATCTAAAAGTTCTTTTATCTTTATTAAAAATTCCCATCAACAATTAGACAGTGAAATGAAAACCCTAAAGCATAAAAAGTTGAAATTGAAAATTAGAAAGATAGAATTAGAAAGTATTTCACTATAAACGACCGTTGATTGAGAACAATTTTAATTCAATAGATCTGTTTTGTCTCTATTTGAACGTTCATAAATATTGAATTCGTTCTTTTATTATTAATCTAAATTTTCCTCACTTTTTATTTTGTCGTATATATGTATACAACGATTCGCCGGTTGTTAACAGTGTTTCCTAAAAAAAACATTTAATCGATTGATAATCAAAATTTCTCCTTAAATTTGTTGTCATCTTCAAAATGTATTCTTTCTCTATCCGCTCGCTGTTCATTTTCACTAATGTTTGAAAACAATATGATACATTAGACACAGACAAAGTATAATAAGAAATATACAAATAATTTTATGAGCTAATATTTTCGTATTACTAAAATTTATAAACTTATGCTCCTAAATTTCCAAGAGTAATTTAATTGGTTGACACAAAGAAATCCTCTGTCAATTCCAGTAAGTAATTCCCGAATTTACTCATAATTCTTATAAAAATAATTTAACTAGCTATTAATTTATGAGCTAAATTTTTTATTCGTTTGAATAAAATTGAGGCTTTCGTGTTAATGTAATTTTATAACCATAAATATTCACAACTAAATATATCGCAAATTCAAGATAAATTTCCACGGATAATTGCTTCGTGCTACAGGTCCCATGAAAGATACAAGGGAGGAAACAAGAGGGAGACCATGATTACATATTTGGAAACTTTTAGTAAATGGATGCAAGAGCAAGTACCTGAAACTCAGAAAGAAAACTTTCACTGTAAAAAGGTGTTAATATCCTGCAAGGAAACGGTTTTGTGAAAGTTCATGGTCCCCTATATCTTAAAAGGACGTGGTACTTAAATAGATAAATTAAATGAAAAAAAACATTTATCTGTACTTTTTAATAAATCAAAAGATATTTACTTAAATTAAAGTTATTCCACACATGTCGTTGGTTAATTTTAATAACAAAATTATATTATTTTACGTAGCAATAAACATAATAGTATCAATTAATTACTTTCTAAATAACAATTTTTAAAAATAGTGTTTAGTATATAATAAAATGACAATTTGTGGAGCTACTGTAGTTTATAATTGCCTGAACTTTACCAGCCCTTGAACCTCCAACTTTGCATTTAAAAACTATATAGATAATTTCTATAAAACTACTATAGCTTAGCGAATGAATTAATTTATTGTGCTATCCAAAATTGATAAAGCAACAGGAATCTGAAATCGTAATTGGTTTTGAAAACGCATTTAGGCAAACCAAAGAATTAGAAAAATATCTCACAATATTGAGGCGATATCTAAATAAGTTTGAAAAATGCATATAGACTAATTGTGATTTAATTTTAATAAGATGTGATATAGTAGACACTAAACAGTACCTAAACAAAGTATAACAATATATTTTTCAATTCACACATTAAATTTGTATATTATGTACAATAACAAGGAAGAATGAAGCACTTTTCGTAGTAACAAGATAGTATAATTAGGAAAATATTTTCGGTACCAGGTACTCTATTCGATCCTTAAAGAACAGGAAACAAAGCAATGGCAGTTACATACTATATACAAATGTACAAACACTTCCAACGAATTTAACATTAAACCTATCCATATACTGGGAAACCCCGCCAGCATTTTTGCTGTAATTTTGAAATAAACAAAATATAGCAATTTAGGCTTCCATGACTTTGCCCAAAATAAAGTTACAGAATTTAACACTATATTCACTATATTGTGCCCCAAAGTGCTGGTCACGTGATCTCACCCTAAAAGTACGCCCTTTAGTGTGAAATGAGCAAAGCATACTTTTGTATAAGAAATGCACATCTCTCTCAAAATCGACAAAACTTTTATTCAGATATTGATAAATATTATGTAATAATTCACAATGTATAATAAAAATAAGGTTACTTGCACACATTTTTTTTTCTTCAAAAAGGACAAAAAGTACAACATGCGCCTTTTTGTTTTGACTGGCGATTTTTAAATAAAAGACTCAGCGACATAAAGTCGAGACTTTCCATATTATTATGTTCCGCATTTTTTACAACCAGTTTTGAAATTTCTTTAGAATATTCCAGTTTAAATAAACATATTTATAAATTGTTTTCAAATAATTTTGGATACCAAAATTTAGAATAATAAAAACATAATAATATAATTTTATAGATTTATAAATATATAGTATTACTAGAGATACATAGGAGATATTAATTGGAATATACATACATTAGATAAAATAAACAATTTATATACATTTCGCATTTATAAATAAAGCTAATTTATACGAAAAAAATTAATTTCAACATTAAAAAACATTTTTGTGAAATATTTTAAATTTTTGTATCTCACAAAAATGTTTTATTTCAAACTATAATTTGATTTGAACGGAAACAAGTCTAAAAACACTGGTTTATCTACATACAAAGTTTCAAGGTTTTACCTTAACAGGGGGGCAAATTATAGGGTGCGGACGGACCAATTCGCTCTCCCCCCCGGTTTCTTAATGCATCAAATAGCCAGGATAAAATAGGCTTAAACAAAAAGTTGGCCTTTTTAATGGAATATATTAGAAAACATCGGGTCTAATGAGTCCTCCCTCGGGATATGGATGCGTAAAAAAGCCCAGTATGCGTCCACAAAGCATATATCAATTCAAAGTCAAATCCACATATAAAGTATCAGCTTAAGGGCCATGATAAAAAATAATTCACTAAACTACACTTTTAATGAATTGGATGTGTTTATTTTTATAGATATTGGATATGTAGATGTTAATGTCAGTAATATATGTAGGTATAATCGCCCAAGTTACGAAGATAAATACATCGGAATAAAAATAAGTATTTCTTCGAAAAAGTAGTACATGTATACCTAGCTCGGTATTCATAACATTATTTAATTAATAAATAGTTTTATTCATCTGAATTATGTATTTTCTCTTGTTTATAATATTTGAAACCAAATTTATAATTCAACATGTAATTTGCCTTCGAATTAGTTTTAATCATAGATACTTTAATTTAACTATTGTCTTCTTTTTAATTATAAAATGCTAATAAACTTGTTTTTGTTATGTCCAATAAATATACCGTTACTTTTTAAATGAGCTTAAATTATTATTGTAACTGTTATCACATGTTTCAGTTGTTGTAAAATATTCAATATTTCTCAATTTCTCTTTCTTGCCTAAAAGTGATAGCCTAGAATTTAAAATAAATATATTTTTTATTTTAAATTGCAGTTATTTTTTAGTTTTCATAAAGTTAATTATCTCGTGATTATAATAAAAAAGAGAATCAGTAGATTATAGTATTATAATCAGTTAATTATATCAATACTTTAAAAAATAATAGAAGAAAAAATATTTATAAAAATAGTTCAAGTTTGTTCATTATGTCACTTATGTATGTAATTTTTGTATTGATTTTAAGCAACAGTGTGTATACAATGGATATATTTTTCAAACGGAACTATGTGAGACGATAAGATGATGACTCTCTTGAAAAATATAAAAAATATTTAACGTTACGAAATTATAGAAGACAAAATGAGGTTGCTGATAATCAGTATGCAAATCTAATTTTACTTATAATGATCAAAAGAAGTTGATATCCCCGAAAGAGTATTAAGACTAGTGTACAGAATAAAACAAGGAACAAGAAAGAATTTTTAAGTAAAATTTAAGTTTATAATTTTCCATCTCTAGCAAATTTATTATAAATTCCTCGTGTTATATTTTCAAACATAAACTAACATAACTGGAGCATGTAGACGTATAATATTGCGAGATAATTAATATCTTAAACTTAATTTAAGGGATACAAATTTGGGAGAATTAGCAAATTCGCTTCAAATTCAATTATTCTAAGTGTATTGATTTATTTGGAGTAGAAATATAAAAAAACATTTTTTTATAAACGTTATGTAAAAACTGCTCAAAACAGAATAATTAAACCAATTACATAATTAAAATAAATGAAATGTTTAATTCAGAATAGATTTATATCATTAAGTTGATCAAATACATTTTAAACTTTGTTGTGAACAATCCGATACTATTCATCATTCAAAAGGAAAAATATTATGTACTTACCTTTTTTGTTAAATACTGGATACCTTTATGCATACACTTTCTTTAACGCTTTCTTCTTACACTTTTACACTTTCTATAGCCCATTGATTTTCATTGATTTTTTGTTTGTTTAAGCAATATATTTTAGAACGTGCATATAATTTTAATTGTTAAAATGCTACATCTAAGTAATTTGTAATTATACAATTTTTTGTTGTAAAATATTTGCCACAGGCTTATTGATAAGGTATTCTGAAATACATAAATGTATAGACATTTTAAAAAATAATTAAAAGACATTCTCTTTTCTAAGATCGATGTCCCACTTTCAGAATGTTACGTCACCCAAATCATTTGTTCCAACTTTAGCTGATCATATGCATCTATATGCTACTGATATTTTTCATGGTCATGTCTTTCTTAATGCAGTCCAACCATCTGTAATCTTTTAGTTTATGTTTAACAAGATATTTGCAAATACATGTGTTGACATATTCATGTTTATGGGTCACATGTAACAAGATATTTGTAAATATGTCGACATATTTGTGCTTATGTGTAACATGTAGTAACACATTTGCAAAAATCATGTGTTGGCATATTCGTGTTTATATGTTACATGTAATAACATATTTGCAAATATGTCGACATATTCGTCTTTATGTGTCACATCACATGTTATAGAAATATTATAAACATTAATATGTTAAATAATTATATTCATTTTCATTTATTAGCTTCATTTAATAATTCTATGAATTTAACTTCTTGATATATTTAATTGGTAAAAAGTATTCTTACCTTGGGACTGCGTGATCCGAGTCATTTTGCAATTATAAAACCATCTGAGTCATTCGGGATAGCTGTTCTTATGACCAAATCTAGAGCCGTGACAAATAAAAATGGAGCTAACGTGTCTCCTTGTAAGACCCCTGAGGTTGTGTTGAAGGTGTCGGTTGGCGTCTGGCGTCAGTACGTACACACGATACTGTATTTTCATACATATGCTACAAACTGCATGAACCAACGAATCTGGAACATTGTAAACAGCCAAGATCTTTGAGAGACAGGCCCAAGCAATTGAGTCAAACGCTTTTCGAAAGTCTATGAAAATACGAAGAGATCTATCAGATGGATGATGGATTCTTCAATCTTTCTAAAGATGGAGTTGACACAGGTCGTGCTGTGCAAGAAAGGCAAACATTTTTTCACTGTTCCCATTTACAGATAGGAGAGCGAAGGGTGAAGGGGACGTTTTTGGAATGACCACACTGAAATCTCCTAGTACTGCGGTTGTGTTCCTTAAAGCAAGCGTCTCTAAATGACCACTAAGACAATTGTAGAATTCAAGTCATTCGTCGATGTTTACTACCGTAGGAGCGTATATTCAGAAGAAGTGAGCGTTACGCTGTTTTGTTTTATGTCAACTCTTGCAAAATGCGCTCATTTACAGATAGGTATATTGAAATAGCTTTTAGTCTTAAAGAGATACTCAGGCCTCCATTACCGCCAGCATCAGCAGACGAAAAGCAGAAAGTCCAGTGGTTGCCAAGGTTTTGAGAAGCAATTTTTTGGTTTTCGACAATAGAGTGTTCCTGAATAAAAAGTAAGTTGAAGTAGAACTGATTAGCCAATTTAGTTGCATGCCACGAAGTCACTCAACTTTTAATTTCTGCAGCTGAAAGTTCCGAGTTTAAATTGATCAGTATCTGATACACCTGGAGAGCGGTCTTCAGGCGCTTATTCATTCCAGTCACTGAAGACAGCTGGCAGTATTCCTCTATTGACAGTATTGATTCGCAACCACCAAATATGAAGCCATGGAAATGTAATAGAAAATTGTGGCTGCTATATTTATAACTGATTCAGAACTTATTTTTACTTGTTTAAAGTTTATATTTTATTTAATACTTGTTATGATAAAAGAATGTAATACGTTTAGTTACAAACAACTGTTTTTTTCTATGTGGCCTATACTTATATGAAATCAATAAGAGTCAAATCTGTAAGTTTAATTACTCTGTGATTATACCTAAATATTATACCTAAATATCTCTGTAAAAACTAATTATTAATGAATCCGTCGTCTGAAGCACTGGTTAAATTAGGATTAATTATCTCCATTATAATGGGATTATGGGATATTCAAATATATATATTTAGTGTTTTCAATGAGCATCATATATATTTAAATTGTTTGTAACACACTTTAAAACAATAAACAAGTCAAACGAAAATTCTATTTCCATATTATTCATACACAAAAATTATTTCATTTTATTTTAATAAACTTGTTTTGTTCCATGAAAATTTAATAGACATTCAATTTTCCTATTTTTGACAAATTGAAGGTTTGTAATTTAAATCCACAAATTTAATTAATTTTTTCCCTATATTACGCAGATGTTTTATTAGAAAACATGAAGTAGATATATATAAACATGCCATTGTTAAATCAACTTAAAGCATAATGCAATTAACAACAATAATTCAATTATTGATACATGTACACAGCACAACATACTGCCCATAATTCTAGATATACAATTAATGCTTTTTTAAATGCCATAAATATATATCACTTAATTTACCTCAGTTTAAATATATTTCACTTGACTGTGTAAAGAGAAGAAAAGAAAATTTCCTAGTTTGTCACTAGAGTAACTGCATATAAAAATTACAAGATATGTATTATTATAGTTACGTTGAATTTTTAAAGTAGTGCTAAGTTTTTTATGTAATATAAACATATGTAATGTTTAAACACATTTAACCTTTTTTAAGTGACCCCGATAATATATATGAAATGTGTTATAAACTATTGGAAATTATGAAAAGAGTTCGAAATGTTTATATATTATAATTTGAATAAATGGTATATATTTTAATAATATTTTATAAAATATTTTTACTGTCAATTTTTAGGAAAAGAATTTTGTTATAATGACCACAGAAATGGCATATCAGTAAAATTACAACTAAACATAATAACAATATGTATAAATAAAGTACATATTGTTGATTAACATTTATCATATATGATATATATTGTTAATATTTACGCAATAAATATTTCAGGTTTTTATAAACCTAGATTTTTAATTTATATATATACAACTATAATTATTCGAGATATTTAATTAACCTTGCTGATCATTTATTCTTAATATATACATTAATCTTCATAAATTATACCATTAGTTAATAGACTAGTTATAAACCTCAAAATTTCAATAAATAAAATTTTAAATTTGTAATACTTATATGTGTATACTTAATATAGGTTGAAAAAGACGACTAGAAATACAAGACAGCCAGTTACACGCTTTCAGTGATATTAGCGAAGAAGCAATTCTTGACCTACAATTAAAATCCTTAGATAATACGAGGAAATATTCTTAATATCGTTCCGAATTAATCAAAAGTATTTCAATATTTTAATCAACTTTTGTTTTTTAATTGTTTAGAGAGAGATTAATTACTTTTTCATGTTATAAGTACTCATTTAAGTTCTGTCAAATGTTTTAAATATACACAAAAACATTACTTTACTTTCTTAGATGAAATACATATATATATGTATCACGTATTTTTCTGTTTTAATTTAATATATATATATATATGAAAAAAATTAAATTACAATTTTGAAAAAAATCAAATTACAGAAAATAAATTTTATATTCGCATTAAAATTGAGTTTAGAAATTCAACTCAACAAAGTTCTTCATTTAAATTAAAGCGTTATTATAATTATTTACTAATAAGGCAGCAAAATGTTTATTTTCATTTTATAGATTTTGACTATTTTATTTCACGATTTAGTTTAACAGTCAAAATAATTAAAGTGGAGTGCAATATAAATTCAATCGCCCTTTTGGGAATATTTAGAAACTTCTAATTAAAGTAAAGTATATGTTATTATGTTGAAACAGATTGACTTATCGTGATATGCTTTATGAATTAGAAACACATATCTAAATAATATACTTTGAATTAATTATTAAATGCGTTAGGTATATTTTCCCAGACTTTTCTCATGTATGGGACTAAATGCCACGTATATTTGGATATATTCTAGTTTGTGGGAAATAAACGAGAAAAAAGAATAGAACGAAAACTTATATTAGATTTCGTATATATTTACACGTGTAAATAGAATGCCTAAAATGAGTATGTACACAACAAATTAAATTTTATGTAAATTATTCTAAAATTGAGAGAAATAGTGTTCGTAGATGACTTTATTGATTAAACTTATGTATATATATATATACTGTATATGATTACATGCTTGCTGTTAAATCTTTAATAGAGCTCAAATTATAATTTTGTTAAAAGGACACGGATAATCTACGTGTAAAATATTCTTTCACGAAAGATCCGGACAAGACTTTCAAATTGGGTGTACCTATTACGTTACCCAAATTCTACATATATGGAAATATAGTAAGTACCGACATCCGATTACACACAATTTTTGAAAAATTCTTCTTCTAAAAACCGGTAATTAAACTTCCGTTGAGCTAAAAAACACACGAATTCTTTTTGTATATACAAAATAAGACAAATTATCTTATCCTTTATAAATGATACAATGGAATTCTATATAAATATTATAGTTTTGTGTAATTACTAAAAGTTTTGCTATTTTAACTTATCATGAAACTTTATATATATGTATATATTAAAAAAACTCTTTGATAAAATCATTTACGCCTTTTGAGCTAATTTTATTATCTTATTTACTTTGTTGTTATAATCTTCAATTCAAATCGCATGTCTCTTTTATGATAATTTCATCAAGTTTAACATCTGTACGATCTCTCTAATTGATCTCTGATTAATTTATCAGTAAAAAATTACACAGGTAATACTTCTCATTTTTTATTTACAACACTTATAAAGTGTACATTAAAAAATAAAATATTTTGTAGGTAAAAAGTAAATAATACACATTATTCAATGTTATAATTATAATATAAACATACAGTAGTGTACATAACATACAAAATTAAACATAGCTATTAGCAAAAAAATGTTATAATATATACAAGAATTTTTATATTTCAGGTATTTGATGTCATGTATTGAAGCGTTGTGTATAAGAAGATTAGTCTTTTGAAAAGTTAAGGACGTGTTAATTTATAATAAATGAACTACATTTTATAGTTAGTACCAGATCTGCCGTGTGTAAACTAGATTATACTCGAGCGTCGAAGGCCCATCAGGGGATTAATCTAGTTCACACAGGCAGCGGTGGTGCTAATTGCTTTATACAACTTTGGTACAGTTTGATCTGAACATGGAAAGGTTATTTCGTGATTTAGAAGATAAAATGGAAATGTGTACAACAAAGTGACCCTGATAGGTTACATTTCGGTTTGCTACCGTAACAGAAGGATAAATGAACACCATTTATTCAATTTTAGTGCAGTTTTCATGATAGGTTATATTAAATGAAAAATAACCTACTGCCGTGCGTAAACGAGATGAATCGAGTTCACACAGGCAGCAAACCGAAATATAACCTTTCTTGAAAACTGCTCTAAAATTGGATAAGAATACTATCGCTTACGATTAACTTATGAAATACTGTTAACTTATAACAAAATCATTGTATAAGCATAGAAATATAAACCTATAGCTCTATGTAGTGTTAACAATATATTTGATAATAATCGATCTACAATAATATACTTGTGAATTCAAATCACTAAATACAAATTAATATCACAGATTGACTAGGTTTTCATTAAGATCCCGCAACTAACTGATTTTCAATGTGAAATTATATTGCTGTTCAACGAAGAACATCCGATTTGTGATCCAAGCAAATGCAATGAAATTGTTTTAATATCTCTCAAAATCAGTTTTCTAGTTATTCCAAGAGAAAAAAGATAGATAAGTGTCTATCACTATATAATGTCGACATTCTCAACGGTGTTTTAAGGAAGGCATGGAACTCTATATACCTACCATTACAAAAACTCAAATCAGCAGCATCAACGTGGACTAAGCACTTCAATAATTGTGTTAATCATTATAATATTCATTTTAAACATATTATTATAGCATTTCTATTAAATACATGTTTAATACTGTGTTGTAATTCAATTTTCTCTATTTTTTTACTGGGTACCCTATATGTACCTAATAATATTATATAGAATAATAATATAGTATGCATATACTTTATGTACCAATAATATAATAATAATATAGTATGCATACGATGATCACAGAAGTTGAATTGCTAAAACAAAAACCTTTCAGAAGTAAATACAAAATTATATAAGAGTATTGAATGAAGCCAGTGTTTTTATGGTTAGATATTCAGTAGAGTATAATCGATTTATCCCTCAAGAATTCAATTAAGAAATTATTGATATTTACATCTGTACATGCAATATGAAGTGTTGATGAAGTATAGTTTTACGAAATATATGCAGACATTTTCCAAATGTGTAAATTTTCCTTTATTTAATTTTAAACGACGGCATGGTTGTTAACTCATGCGAAGTAATCTACCTACTAAAATATTAGGCATTTTTTGTAATAGTTACCATTTAAAAACGGTTTAATATTTGGAACATTTTCACTGTTATCGTATAGAACAGCTACAAATTAATCAGTCTGTAAAGTGTCATGCTCATATAGCTTGATAGATCAAAAGATAGAATCTGGTAGATATATCAAGATTCAAAATAGTGTTTTAAGTAGTACTGGTTGCTAGGGTCTTTAATTATGCATAACAACCAGTGTTTAAAGATATTTTTGAAATAATTTCATCTTTATATTGTAGCGCTGCTTTAAATAAATCAACATATATCAAATTTCATAATATTTGTTCACATACTATAGTAATACAATAGTAACAGTATACAGTCTGTCTCTAAAACCTATATACTTCAGTTCATATAAATTCTACTCTATTCTATAAGCAATGCTAAATCAAATTTATGTTTACAAGCTTAATCAATGTACCATTGGCTATAAGGATATGTCTTAATCTGGTTATTCAGTAATTCATGGTTTTTCAGTCATTAGTTGTGAACTTAGAAAATCCACAACAAACGTATATAAATTATCACAACACAATAATAACATGATAGAATATTCAATAAAAAACTGATATAAATATTATAAAAAATGACAAGTTTATTAACGCAAAAATTAAAATAAACTTCAAATATATTAACTTAAAAAAATTGTGTTTCGCTTGAAACTATTTTTTAATGTTATAAATAAATTATTTCTATCATGATAATACATTTATGTTATAAATATAAAATCTAACAAATCGCGGACAACGAATTACATATATTACACTATATCATATAATTATTATATTATTATAGCACGTATATTATGTCCTTGACAATTTTCAGAAAAAACATATCCGGATGATATACTACCCAGAAAACATCCCCAACGACCTAAACATCTGATCACTAGCTTCCAGATTTTTTCTCGCTAAAAACTGTATCTCCAAGGTCACAAAAGCTTTGCACATGCTCTCCCCCCTCTTATACTACACACCCTTCCTAGATCTAAACATCTCCTCCAACCACGCTCATCTTCCACTTAACTCTTTCATCCCCAAAACAAAAACTATTAATGCTTCTCTCTAGTTGTATATACCATCTTTAAGTGTATGTACTAGTTTTCATAGTCTATGTACCTGTCTATATTTTCGCAATAAAACACTTCATTATTATATTTAAACAAATCACGTTATTCTCGTAACAAATTATAGTAACTACAATAGACAATACAGTAAATAAAATGAATTTTTATATTACCTTCAGCTGAATATAGTTTGATATATGTAGTTAGTTCAAGTAAAATATTTAAGACATGGAATTAACTCAATATTTCACGCGTATTTGATTTCTTTCATAATACAAGCCAAACAAAATTTCTAACATTTTTCGATAATATAAATACTCGTATTTTAAGTATTTATTTAAGTTACAAATAATGTTGTCATTAAGAAATACGAATAGTAAAAATATTTAAATTGTGACGCATAATATGTGTAAAATACAATACAGAAAATCTATTAAACTAAGAAATACTCATACTACTTTTATATATTACGAATAAAAATCATGTATTACCAAAAAGTAGATAATTTATTCATAAAAATATTGAACAGAGTAAAGAATACACCAAAGAAACGTTTACAAAGAATTTTTACAGTATAACAATAAAACATAAATAGTTCTTAATGGATGCTATCAATAAAAAAGTTGTTAACCATCCTTGGATATTTTATGAGATCTTGTAAAGCTCATAAAATGAATAGAAACAATACAGTAACAAAAACACTGAAACAGAAGAAAATTTTGAATGAATTACCATATATAGTATGAAACCATAAAAATCTAAAAATCACAATTCATTAACTATAAAAATAATGTTTTATTAATAAAACCAAAAATACTTTAAGGAAATTGAATTAAGATGTAGAAATATTCTATTACAAAATTTTCACAATGTGTTTCATTTACTACTGGAAAAGTTTTACAGAAGTCATTATATAAAATAGGATTAAACTGTAATATGGGGTAACTATTTCAGAGAAGTTAATTAATAGTTGAATTATACCTTTTTCAAATACTTAATTAAAAAATAAAGATTTTGACGTAAAATATATAAACGTATAGTATATATACTCACGATTATAGACTAAATTATTATTTTTTAATTGAAATTACTAACAGTAGTATCGTTACGATTTTGTAGATAAATAACCCCAAAATAATCGAAAACTTTAAATTGAACTAAAAAACTCAACTATATTAAATATGAACAATTGTATTATATTATAATAAAAAAAGGTAATCAAAATATTAGCAGAAGACATAATAATGCAGTCATGAATCGATTTACAAACTCATTGAAATAAAGTTAGTAAAATTGCAATAATTACTAAATTACAAAAAAACTGCGAAATAATTATAAACCACACATACCAATGATAATAAATATAAAAAAGTTATTTCCTTGCAGATTCGTAATTTGCCACAAACCAATCACAGCTTTCTTTTATTGCTGAAAGAAATTAAAACACGACAAAAATATATTATCAATAAATATAATTAATTAATTATAAGCTAATTAGAACCTTAAATAACCTGAAAGTTATCATTATTTAAGTATTTACTAATAGCTTTAAACTTTGTAAATACCTCATTTATGCAAAGCATTAAATCAAAATGTTTCGCTTAAAACTGAACATAATGTTGCTTAACTACACCAATTAATTAATAATTAACTGCGCATGGAATCACACAAGCATGCTTTAAATATAAATTCACTCAAAATAGATTAAACAAATGTCTGTGTAATAAATATTGTCACCAGTGTACATAAAGTTAATTCTCTATATATTTGTCTAAATATCGCATTTATATAATTTTGAATATTAGAAATAATGACCCATTAAAGATAAGATAAACATTTTAAACTATCAATGCATTAAAGTAAAGTATAGAAATTCTTGAAAATGCCACAAAACTGCAGGCCATAGAAAACATTCCTTACTAACAGACAGTAGGATAAAAACAACAAGCGGAACATTACCAGAAATATGCAAATATATAGAGAATAAATGATTAGGTAAATAGAGTGCAGCCCATAGATGATTAGATGGAAAACCACTTTGGTACATGTCTAGTGTATACAGGTAGGGGTACCCACCATCCTTGAATGGGGTAAACTGGAAGTCGGGAAGAAGGGAACGAAGCTTAGAATTGTCGGCAGTCTTCTTGAACTGCCCATCAGCCTTCGTTGTATCAAACTTTACACATGGGCAAGGTTTGTGTGTAAGTTAAGGACAACCAATACAATTAACTAAACTTCACACGTACATGCTTTTAAACATGACATAAGTTTAAATATTCTATATATGCAACAGGTGTAACTGTGTCATGTTTTTCGATAAATGCTGCATTTTGAACTATGAATGGCACCAAATATTCGACAATTTTATCGATCAAATGTATAAGAATATTATTACTCGTTAATAATATATGACAGAACGTGAATAACAAATTATTTGTTATATGAGCAAATACAAATAGTATGAGTAACGTCAATTTTAATCCTCTTCCTGCATTTTATAGTATATATACAACAATTAAGAAATTACATTTAACCCTATATATTCAATATAATATATCTAATATAATTAAGTAAAATAACTACTAACGATAAAACAAATAGCTTATTGAAAACAATATCTTGTTGTAGAAATATAAATATATTATATAAAACAGTATACTGATTTTCAGAAAAATAACGAATGTAATCACTGCTTGAGGTTATCTTTCTGTATAAGACACTTTGAGAAATATTAAATTCTATAAAAAGCGAAAAATAATATTTCATTTCTGGGATCTATAAGGTGATCTTACATATATTTATTATGAACTAAACAAACGTCCATGACATAAATATGTATACCATTATGTAAGGAAATATTGAAATAAAATAATATAGTGTTATATATTTTTTATATGTTATACTTGATGTCATTTACAATTTGGAAAACATTGCAAATACACTAAAATAGCGAATTTCCTGATCTCAATACTTTGATTTACTCATATACTGTAAAATTTAGCCAAAGTCGTAATGAATGACTGACACACGAAGTAAGGTCGATCATCGCAGTAAAACTACGCGATATTTAATGCTTTTCACTTTCTTTGGTATGGAGAAAATAAATTGGCAGCTGAAGAGTAAATAAGTACAGTAACTCCTAATTTTGTTGAAAAATTTTTTAACAAAAATGTGTCATTGCTTTAAAAATTAAATTATATATATAATATATACTGTTATATATATTATAATTTTTTTATAAAAACATTTATAATAACATATATATTATTACCATGTAAACGTATTTTAATGTAGATAACGAAAATTAAATATTTCTTTATTTTATAGAGAAATAAAATAAAAATGATAATCTACACCTATCAAGTAAATAATATTAATAACAATATATAAGAAAATCATGTAATGAAATATTAGATTCGTTGTATGTTATATGTATATAACGAATATATGTAATGATATATTAATCACTATGTAAAATCATTATATACGTTTTTAGCGTGTTTAACTTGCATGAACAAGCACGCAAGCTAATATAATAGATAGTATATTAATATTCTATTTAACTATACAATAAACATATAGGTACTTCTTGTGATAATGTATATATTATCACAAATAGTAAACTTCCCATATTTACAGATAATACCTAACACAGACAGGAAATACCCAGCATAGACAGGAAATAATAATATTTACAGTAAATGGAATGCCCTTTATAAAAAACAAATTTATTCAATTATTTACAATGTAATGTTCCTATATATATATAGATATATATATCTGATCTCGAAACAAAGAATTTTAATATTTATTAGTAGATGTATAAATTTATTTAATTAAATAATTCATTAAATAAAAATCTCGTTATCTACATAGTCAGTCAGCATGTTAAAGTATATATTACAATTAAATGTTTTTAAATATTTTGGTAGAGATTAAAGAATACTGATTAAAGAAAAGAAACATCATTATCTACAGAGAGAACTTTTTTATAATTAAAAAATTACATATAGTTGTATTTTAAATTTCAATAATATAATTGTTCTTAGAGTAAAATAAACACAGCTATAATTAAAAAAAATATATACTTTAACACTAAAAATTAGGAAAAAGATATTTCCCTAACTACTATGTATTAATTATTTGATTTTCTGTGCAGCAAAGTGACTATACGAGGGCATCAATATGTTAGTGCAATCTCTATGAAAGCATAATAAATGATAATAAAATAACTCAAAGGATACAACAATTTCGCCCTTAAAGTCCATCGCCTGGACAATATCCCGAGCAACATCCGCGATAGACACTTCATCTGCTTCATCAACAGAGAGGATGATTGGATCGATACCCTGATAACTTCGAAGAGTCCAAACTATCAACCGACCTAGATCCTTGTTGAAAATGAACTGTCGCAGGGATTTCCCCGTTCCCCACACAGTCAGTGGTGTGTTGTTCTCTAAAAATAATTTTGAAATGTATTAAATGATACCGGATATTTTAATATACAATATAATATACTAACTGTAAATCGTAGACGAATAATTAACATTTAAAAAATTGGCTCAATTAAAAGCAAATAAAATAAACTTAAAAACCGGGAATTCTGACAAATGCTACTTGTATTATTTCTAGTAATAGATCAAATTAATAATATTATTTATCATTGCGAAAAATTAAGTATTTTAAGAAAAGTATTATTGCGAAAATTGTATGTATATTCAGAATATGTAACATATTTAGTTTTACATTCGTTAGTTTTATTAATTCATAGTATACTAGCATAAACCGTTAAATATAACATTTAGTTGCATAATACTACTTATTAATATATATCTATATAAGTTTATAAAGTAATATGAGAAATAAATTAATATAATACCCAATATTAATTAATTAATAATACACAAATATTAAAGATAAATGCCATAAAAATTGAAATCAATCGAAGTTATTATTTCATTAAAAATAGATAAACTTTACTATTTTACAAGTTAATGCTAAATGTAGAATGCAGTAATATAATACTGTCAGAACAGATTAAAAAAAACTACGCATCGAAAAATGACGGTCATAAAACTACAGAAAGATTGATAATATTAGTTCAATAACATATCCATTAAAAAAAATTAAATTTTCATAACTATTAAAGCAGTATTCAGGAGTAAACATTTGAGGTACTATTCTGTAAGCGATAACGAATCCTATGTAATTTTAATCTTACTTTTCGCCAAATATATTTTGTGCATGAGGCCTGGCAGAACGTGTCCATTCTCAATATTGTAGTTATCATGTGGCCCGTAGACATTGGTGGGGATAACAGATGTGTATTGACAATCATGCTGAGTATGGTAGGCTCTAAAAAAAGAAATGAAAGATGGAAAATAATAGAATTTAAACAATTAATAATACTAAAATAAAAATAAAAAACAAAATAAACACATATTTATTCAAAGCTAAGAAAAATGTTAAAATATATTCATTAAGTAGAAAATAAAAAAAAACATTTAACCAAATAACATGTTTCAACAATTTTAGGAGAATTGAATTCAGTATAAGTAAATTAATTTAATTATTTAAATTAGAATATATTTTAGAATAAACGAAAGAAATTACATAACTATAACTTTACAATATTTTCAATAATCTTCAAATATTATATAAGTTTCAAATAAATGTCAAATATTAAATTTTTTACTTGATAAACGTTTCATAATTTAATAGTACAATATAAAAATATGTAGAAATAGATTTTTATAGAATAATTTATAATAAAAATTGACTAACTTATTACAGAGATACAGTATCGAAAAAATAGTCAAAGATACATATATATTTGAGATTTATATTCATCTTATGAATACATTTTAACATCTTCTAAATCGTTATCATTAACGAAATGAAGAAAATGTACTTTTCTGATATGTAATATACATTTATAATATATATGTAGTTGGAGAGTTTTTTCTTTCCACCATTTTCTTATCCATCAGCCTCTCTTAAAACGAAATACCAGCATGACGCAAACCAAACAGAGCACTGTTATATACATAAGTCTATGATTACTAAATACTATCTATATATGTATTTTGAGACGTCTTGAGAAGTCTATATTATATTATGACATTCTTGCATTATCATCATTATCACTTCACATTATTTAATTGTAATGAAAAATATATAATTTTGTAAACTAATATTTACTAAACCACTGCCACACACTTGCAACCCAGAATAACAGCAAGCCAAATCATTCACTAAGAGTTTAATATATGAAGAATCCACATAATAAACAAACAAATAAAACATATTTTAGTTCATGTATACTCTTTTAACTAAAAAATAACACAATTCCATATTAATTCTACCTATTGAGAATATCAATCATTCTCTTTGCATAAGAATATCCGAAGTTAGAGTCATGGGGCGGTCCATTGTGAACCATTGTCTCGTTGATTGGATAACTGGTTTTGTCCGGAAATATACAAGTCGACAAACACGAGACAACTTTAACTACACCCAGCTCATAGCTGCAGGAAAGCACGTTGTCATTGATTGCCATGTTGGATCGCTAAACCAAAAGGAGGATAAATAAAACAAAGATCACAAAAAAATTAGTAGTGGTTTGGTTCAACGAAAGGTATTACTAATCTTATAAGGTAGACCTTTCGTTGTATACAGATATTATTCAGTAAGTTTAAAAGTAAAATGTTTGAATTTACTAAATTTGGAGTTTGTAAATATCAATATTTCTAACTATAAAAATGTAATATATAAACTAAATATGGTTCGTAACATTTTAATCTAAATAAGTTAATTCTGGAAACATCGCATTTATTTTAAAATACATAATAGACACAAAAGAGAAATTAGATCAATAAATATGTGCTTATAAAACAGTAAAACATATTTTATTTTATTTTACCATCGGATTGTATAATTATCAAAGCATCTCTAAAATACATCTTTAAATTTTAAATAAAACTTTAAAATAGTCAGTATATCAACTTATAAAGCCGTGGCGCTTTTGTAATATAAGCTTATACTAATGTTCTTATAAACAACTTTCAAGTCGTAGCAACAGTTGTTTTTTTACTGATTGCACTTATCTTAGTAGCATTTAACAAAAGTTAATCATCAAAACTACATGCATAATAATATTTTTGTAAGCACAATTCTCTCATTTAATCTTTTTAAATAATGGATCAGCATAAAGATGAAATATTGACATGTATTTCAATTTAACAAAACTGACCTACGAAAAATAGCCAGAAAATAAGTATATGTAGATGTTACTGTTTATGTATTTGGCTTTATGTGTTAAACGTCACTTGGTTACATGTTATGATGATTAAAACTAAGGTATAATTTAAAAAAATTGATCGTGTACGTAAGTAAAACGGCACACACCCATATAACTTACAAGAAAGTCTAAATTCTTTTTCATATTATGAAAGAGTCCCCCAACCATGGCTGCCAGGTGGATAACATGAGTCGGGCGAACTTTCTTGAAAAAAGCACGTGTACTAGCGAGATCACAAAGGTCAGCATCTTTTGATGACATGAACACCCACTCCTCATCTGGCCTACCTGAGAAGGGGGTGCCCGTTTCAGAGATAGCCATTTTAATCCCATGGCCAACCAAACCACTCCCTCCTGTGACCAGAATCTTGCATTTCTGATCACCAGACATGTTTCAAATAATGAACCGGTCTAAAAAAGAATAAAAAGCTTTTATTTTATCAAATTTATATACATAAGTCATATTTTGATGTTTTATAAATTAAACGGATGCATTTTAATTGAAATTTAGCAGGTTAACTTGACAAGAACCAAACAGTAAAATAGTATTAGTAAACCGAACATAGTCTTTCTAAGATAAAGAGAAACATATCATTGTGTCTGTACAAATACAGAAAATATAGTAGAGTGATTATATTATATTTATATTATATATAAATGCATTTGAAGTAGCTATAATAAAATAATAAAATAATTGACCAATTGATTTAGTTTTATAAAACCATAACAAACCAAAATTTGGAATATTATATATCAACTTGATTCATATATTTCTATATTCATCACCAGGATTAAGGGAATAATAGTTATAAAAAATAAGAATATACAATATTTTGTTATATATATGTATTACATACACTGGGAAACATATTACATTTTAATAACATTGCAAACAGTGAATCTAGGAAAAAAACATCTGAATATGTGAGCTATATGAACTATATGAATACAGTTGAAATAAAAATATTAGTAATTTGTTTTAGCAAAAAAGATTTTACTATAATTCTTTTCATCACTACAGCAACTGAATCTATTCATTCAATCTTTTAGACAAATCAATAAAGTCACTATGGAAAACCTCTTGTCATAATTTTAACTAATCACTTTATGCACTAAAATCTAAATCTTAAGCTTTTATTGGAATTCTCTTGTAGCTTATCTTAGATATCTTTAATGATAGTAATGTAGATATGTGTAACGATTTTGAAAACTTTCTCTCATTCTCAGATTCAAATACAAATAATACATAGAAATGGGGCCTAAAAAGTAAGCCTTTCTTGATATCTTGTCATTTTAGAAAAGTTAAAACTAGTGTATTTTCAAAGCCTAATAAAACTAATTTTTTGTAAAATTTCTCATTGTACTATCCTAATATTGGGGGAAAAGCATGTTTAAATAATTACCATTTGGTATATGTACATATTTCCGTTTTTCCTCTAGTTGTCATACAGTGAAGGAAATTCCAAATTAGTCATATATTAATTCTTGCATTCTATTTTCAGCTTATCTATTCTATGTTAATATTTCGATCTATATTAGTAAGAATATGATTATATTCTTCAACTAATTCTGTAAGATAATTGTCAACACTTTTTTATCCATAATAAACAATGACAATAATAAAACAAATGAAAATAATAATGTATCAACCGAGCTTGTTAGACTGAAGCAATACTTCAACTATAAAATTGTACTATTTATTGTGATAATATATTCATCTAATTAGTGTTTTAATATTGTCCAATTAGATTAATTCAATTTCAAACATATGTTTCGCAGTATATTATTAATAATATTATATTTACCCTCAGTGGATTCTTCATTATTAATATGGCCTAATGAGTTCATCATGTAAGACAGTAATTTTTTTATCAATTCGGTGATTCAAACAATAGCTAAGAGATAGATTTTAATTCTAATATACACAGTAATCCAAATGACAGTCACAAGCAATAAGTTGAATTATTTCTGGATATTATTAAAAAATTACTCCCCAGTTGGTAAGCTATTTTTAATTTAAAAGACATATATAGAGAAAATGGAAATTTTAATATAATTATTATAATAATCAGTACAATAATTATTATTAAAACATGAAGTATTTCTAATCATATTTTATATTGCATTTCTTTATTACAAAATTACTCACCATAAACATAATAAATGTCTAACTATATATTTACTGTAGATTATATTTTATAAAATGATGATTGCACTTAAATTTATAAAAGTGATAATGTTAATAAAAAATTATAAAATAGTCAAAATCATTAAAAATGTCATGTATTATTTTATATTTATCAACCATATATAATTTATTATATTTTAACTGAAATAACATAAAATATATGTCTATAAAGATGTTTTTAAAGGAACGTTTTTTATATATCTAAATTGTTAGAGCTCTAAATTATAATTATTTATTTTATCTTAAAATTACATTTATCAGATGAAAAATGAATCAGATGAATATTCGTTTTCACTCCATATATTTCCCTAAAACAGTATATCATTGTATCTCTTTAACTAGTTTTGTTTTAAAATAAAATTATTAAAAATTTATTATGTAACTATAAAAAATATTAACATAAAATTGAGGTCAAATGGTATTAGACTGTATATACAAATAAATATATATATATATTTTATCTAATACATTCTTAATAAAAATAACCTATATTAAAGTAAGAATTATTTTAGTGCCATTTAAAAAATCCCACAAATTGTGTAAGCTAAGTATTATTTGATTTTAAAATTATAATTATTATTATTATAATATATTATATATAATGTAACACATTACATTATATAAAACACTTCAAATAAAACATCTTAATAGACTTTTTCATACACCCCCAAAAGTTAATTACACACCCCTAGAAAATTTAACACTTTTACAGATAAATTAATTTTGTCAAGTTAATTCGAAGATTATCAGTTATTAACAGTCATATTGCTATATGTTCTCCTAAATAATGTCGCCCAGGATATTATAGTAAGCTTCTGCCATAACTGTACCATGTACTTGCAACAAGGGGTTGATTCCATTGTGGAAACAGCCTCCATACAGAATGATTTTCCCACTTGAAGAATGCACAGTGGCCTGGATCTGCTGAAGACCATATTGCTGCAGGCCTGTACCTCCTTGATGTCTCACATAATGCTGCTTCCATGACATTACAAGCTGAAGTGGGCTCTTGTCAGAGAAGAAGCACCTTCTCTACCTGTTAGTAGTCTTATACTTGTGTTCTCAAGCCCATATAAGTCTGACATCCCTGTGGAGTTGTGCTTCACAATGCAACCATGCAGACCAGCATGACTTTTGACTGTTGAGGTACAAGCATGCACTCCATGCATCAGACTCCAGTGTTAGTGCAGTTGATGAGCTATGAGCTGAGGTGCACTCATCCGGACAAATGTCCTGTCTTGTCTGATACTAGAGATCCTCAGATGACTAGGTCAACAAGTGGTCTGTTCCTTTATAAGAGACACTGAATTGTCCAACAATCACATCCATAATGCTAGATTGCAGGGTAATAATCTGAATTTGCTGATCATGGGTTAATTGAGGTATTTTAGAACAATTTCTGAGCAATGACTACCTAAATTGCTTTTTTTATGTCATAGTAGGGATTGCTTTCCAGTACATTACAATAGCACATAAACACACCAGTGTGCATGAGCCAATAGCAAGCTGGAAACCCCTTGTGGGGGTGACATTCACATAGTAAGTTAATGTGTAAGATGTAAGATGTGGATGCACATAAGCTGTTTAAGTAACCCCTCATGGATAGACATTTACCCTACATGATGTAGAATGCAGTCACTCATATGCCTACTCAAGTGGAGAGAGACAGAAAAACTAATCAATATGACATCCAATTTGTGCTGACTATAAGTGTGGAAAAGCAGAAAAAGTTATTCAATGCCTTCTCTGAGTAGGAAAGCTGAAAGAGACATTGCCTGTATTATATGATGTAATATAGTGTCTAGTATAGCAATAAGACCATTAATAACTGACAATCTTCCCACTAATATATCAATAAAAATGTTACATTTTCTAGGGGGTGGCATAATTAACTGTTTATACATATAAATATATTAATTTTATTACTTACAGATATATTCATTTTTACAGTTTTCTCAGCATATTTTTGAAGTCAACTAAACCTGCTATATATGAAAAGGAATAAACTTAATTTTAAAAAGTCTATTATATATAAAACAGTTAGGTAGTTTTTATAGTTAATTTTATATAATTTCCCTATTGAAGACTAATATTATATTAATATTAATAGATATAAATTAAATATTAATGGAATAATTAAAATTATTAAATTAAAAAAATCAATGTTTATGAATATATTGTTTATCTTATTATTTAAGCTATATCTCTTAAAATTAGTTAATAATCTAGTGAAAATTTCTAGGCTTCTAATTAGTTATTGATTGAATAATATTAAATAATATTAAATATTAATAAAATATTAAAATAATATAATAAGTATTTTAAAAATTTTGATGTACGAGCAATATTTTTTAAAGTTTAAATAAATATAAATATATCAATACCAATAAATATATCAATAACAATATATCAACAACTATATATTAATAAAGTTAAATAAAATAAGAACCAATACATTTATTATTGGGATAAGAGAAAAAATACTTGTTGTTTGAAATAATTATATTTTCATAAATTTTAATAGATACTATATTCATATTTAAAGTCTATAATGATTATATAGCTGTTTATTAATATACTGTTTATATATTTATATATTATATATTACTTATGAGCCATTCATCATTTATAATTATAATGGATAATGGATGGGCTAAGTAATCTCATGGATAGATGCATTTTCATGTACTTAATCATATTTATAACTGCAGTATTTCTGTTATTTTTATATACAACTAACTTATCAGATGACTAGACATTTAATAGTATTTAATAAATAGTAATAATGCTAACTAATTTTCTTGATAGTATTTTATATTATTAACCTTCTAATTACCGTGGGGTTGCTAGCAACCCCCAAACACATTTCTTTTTTCTATAGCTTTGCGTAAAATGCTTTTCTGAAACCAAAAGATCCATGGTAAAAAATCTATAAATGTTTCTTTTATATAGCAGTAAAAAAAATCGAAATCGCTCCCATAATATAATATTTATAAGCAATTTAAAAAAATGCAACGTTACGTACCAATGGGGTCGCTAGCAACCCCAATCCTGATTAATTTCATTTATTTTTATGTTGCCAGCTCACACAAGTAGGCATATAATTGTAATACTTGGTATAATTGAATGTGACAAATATATAAGATAGTATATTGAAATCGATCCTAATATAATGCATACACTGCATCCTGATTAGCTTATTTCTAGAATATTGTAAATTCCAATAAATACATTGCATAGATATGACAATACAGAGATAGCAATGCTAATATAAAGCGTTCAATGCTTTCTGATTGGCTTCTTCATAGAAATTGGAAATTCCAGTAAATATGTGTACAATTAGTTATAATAAAAGTGACTGTTTGTTCATACATATAAACATCTAAAGTTGCACTTTGAAAATCTCGCATTACTAATTCACAACATGCCTAAATGGTATACTACAGAGGAAGCCTTACATTCTATACTCCAAGAAAGTGATGATGAGTTCAAAATAGATTCTGAAGAAGAGGAAATCGCTCACGTAAGTGAAGAAGAGGAGGATATTCTTCTTCAGGAGCATGAAGAGGAGCATGACAGTTCTTCCGAGAGTGACGAAGTTGATGAACCACAGGAGGCCGCTGCTGCCGCAACTCCTGCTGCCCAGCTTACTTTGAAGAATGGCAAGATCTGGAGTGATTACCCTGGGCTTGATCCACGAGGTAGACCTGCACCAGCCAACATTCTCAGAGAAGCCGCTGGACCAATTCGTCGTGCCAGGGAGCAGGCAGATACCCCTATAGGCACCTTTTCCTGTTTTTTTACCAATGAAATTTTAAACATTGTCGTACAGTGTACAAATGAGGAAAGGAGTCGGGTTTACCTGGAGAATTGGAACCCTATTGACTGGGTAGAGTTGAAAGCGTACCTGGGACTATTACTATTGGCAGGAGTCTATAGAGCAAGATCAGAGCCAGTGATACATCTCTGGAACAGGGAAAGTGGCTGCCCAGTGTTCAGCAGTTGCATGGGAAGAAACTGCTTTCAAGTATTGACCCGTGTTCTCCAGTTTGACTTGCATGTGGACTGCATTGAACGAAGACAGCATGACAAAATGGCACCAATTTGCCTACTTCATGACAAGTTAGCTGCGCTTTGCCATAATAACTACAAAGTTGGCGCACATGTTTGGTAGATGAACAGCTAGTAGTGTTCAGAGGCCACTGCCCATTTCGAGTTTATATTCCTTCAAAACCTGGAAAGTACGGCATGAAG